>UESW01004238.1:810067-899803 GCA_900491605.1 Calamus simplicifolius | reverse complement strand
TTGAATTTCCTTGCAAGGAGGGCTGTCTCATCATCATCATCCTCTTCATCATCGCTGCTGCTTACTTCCTTTTCCGCAGCTTTGAGGGCGATGGTCTTCTTCTTTCTTGACTCATCCTCATTGACATGTTGTTTAACTTGAAGCTCTTGAGTCATCAGCGAACCAAGAAGCTCTTCCAATGGTAGGATGTTCAGATCTTTGGCTTCTTGTATGGCAGTCACCTTGGCTTCCCAAGTCCTTGGAAGTGACCTAAGAATTTTGCGAACAAGCTCAGAGTTAGTATACACTTTTTCAAGACTTTTTAAACCATTCACAATATCAGTGAATCTAGTGAACATGCATGTGATGGTTTCATTTTGTTCCATAGTAATAATTCATATTTATGAACCAAAATATTTATCTTTGATTCTTTTTACTTGGTTTGTTCCTTCATGTGTAATTTCCAACCTATCTCAAATTTCTTTTGCGGAATTACATGTTGAGATTCGGTTGAATTCATTAGAGTCTAAGGAACAATACAAAATGTTAATGGCTTTAGCATTTAATTGTGCCATTCTCCTATCATTATCATTCCAATCCCTTTCGGGCTTAGGAACAATAGTGCCATCTATTAAGTGTGTGGGTGTACTAGGTCCATTAATTATTACTCCCCACAATTCATAGTCAGAAGCTTGAATGAATATCCTCATTCTAGCTTTCCAATATGAATAGTTGGTTCCATTAAATAAAGGAGGTCTATTCGTAGAATGACCTTCAGCAAAACATGAACACTTTGTGTTGCCATAAGGATCTTTAGCCCTTGATCGTGAGATCAAATTCTAAATGAGCACTAGCTCTGATACCAATTGTTGGCCCAGATGGCAATCCAAGAGGGGGGGGGGGTGAATTGGGTTCTTAAAAATTTAAGACTTTTTAAAATGTTTTAAACAGATTTACTCAAGATGTGCAAGTGAGAGAAATTAACTAAGAAGCAATGCACAAGCAGAATTATAAGAGAGATAGAGTAAGAGACAAATGAGCACGGCAAACACAAGGTTTTATAGTGGTTCGGCGCAACCAGCACCTACGTCCACTCCCAAGATTCACTTGGGTCCACACTATAATCTCCCTAGATTACAGTCGAGTTATTTTCTAAGCTCACAACTCAAACTTGTTGTTTTCCCGGGTGCACAACGAACCCAGCCAGTTTTACACGGGCTTACTAGCACAAAACCCAACACGTTGTTTTAAACAGGGTCACAACGAACCCAACACGTAAGCTATCCCAAGCTTACCACGAGGTACAACTACCTCCACTGATTCAATCTACTTGAATCAGTACACAAGAAAATAAATTTGAGTTTAAATACAAACAGCTCCTCTAGAGCAGAATAATCAAAATAAAGCTTAGGTTTAAAAAAAGCCTGATTAAATAAGCTTGAATGCAGGCTTGGCTTCTTTGCTTCTCTTCTCCAACTCCTTTGAAGTATAGAATCAGCCCTCAGCAAGGTTCTTGACCGTTTGAAAACTTTGGAGTTGAGATGAAGCTTTTTCTCCTTTTGTTGAATGTTGAAAATCCTTCGATTTGATCTTTGAAAAGCTTTTGGATTTTCTTTGACTCTTGTGGATTGATGATCCGGAGCAGACGAAACTTCCTCTTTGATTTCACTCCTTTTGAATCACTCTATTTTAAACTAGAAGATTTCTCCAATAAAGCTCTGTTTTTCCCTCTTTTTGAAAGATATTCTTTTCTCTCTTTTTGATTTTCTATTCCTCCTTTTGATTTGAAAAGAGCTCCTCTATTTATAGATTCTGCAAAAATATATCCGTTAGAGACAAAGAAAAATAGCTGTTAATCAAAAAACTAACCGTTGGAGCTGAGTTGGCATCCGTAAAAATTTCGCCCAGATTTGCTGGAGTCGACTCATGCTTTTCCCGAGTCGGCTCGAGCTCGTCTTACCAAAAATAGAAATGTTTATAAAGGTTAGGGGTCGACTCACCAAAAGTGAAGTGTCGACTCCTGAAAGTCGGGAGTCGACTCGTGAAAGGCTTGGGATCGACTCGCGAAGTGCTCAGAAAAACACTCTTCTGGTGTCTGAGCGGAGTCGACTCGCACAGTCAAGGAGTCGGCTCGACAGAATCAGGGGTCGACTCGACAAATTTTGTGGGTCGACTCGACACAGATGCACATTTCTGTACACTGAGCGGAGTCGACTCTAAAACTCAGGAGTCGGCTTCGGAACGTATCAAAAATCAGAAACTTTTCTGATTGACATTAAAAACGTTCCAGATTCATTTTAATTCATTGTTTTGACTTGAATTCAATAAAATTGACATTAAGAATTGATTCAAGAACTATTCCAAAAACTCTTGAATAAAACATGAATTATAAAATTTCTTTTTGAAAGTTTAAACATTGAGCTAAAAGTTACTTTCAAAATTGATTAAAGTCAAACTTTAACATTCTCATTGATTGTTCAAAATAAATTAGTTGCTCATTTAAATAAACTCATTATATCTTTTAATGAACTCAAAGGCTTTTAGTAATCATCAAAATCAAAAGGATTGGTTCATATAATTTTTCAATAATCTTCCAACAACTTGGACGGGGTAGTTAACAAACATGACGACAACGTCGTCGTGTCTATGACAATAGCCAAACACCATGTAAAGAGAATTTTAGTAGATAGTGGAAGTTCTGTTGATGTTTTGAGCTACGAGGCTTTTGTTCGAATGAACCTATCTAACTCCTCTCTTCAACCCATCACCACGCCTCTAATGGTTTTTACCGAATATTCTGTGAGCATCGAAGGGGAGATCGCTCTCCCTATCATAGCTGAGACTCCACCGCATCAGAGCACGGTAATCATAAACTTCCTGGTGATCCGGATCCTGTTGGCTTACAACGCTATCTTGGGATGGCCTGGCTTGAATTTACTGGATGCTATTATATCCACCAAGAGATTGCTGGTGAGGTTCCCCACTGACGAAAGGGTCAAAGAAATGAAGGGAGAACAGAACCCGCTGCTGCTTGCTACCACTTAGCCCCCAGTCTGCAAGAGACGGTATCGGCACAGCGCTTGAACCGCTCGACCCCAAGACCTGGAAAGGAGAGGGAGCCAGCCGAGCACCTTCTAACCTTCCCCTTGGGGGAGGACCGAGGAGGACCATCCAGATTGGAGCACTACTTTCGGAAGAGGTGCACGATAGGCTCCTTGCTTTCCTGCATGCCAATTCTGACATCTTCGCATGGTCGTTATTTGATATGCCAGGCATCCCTGAGGAGATAATCACTCACTGGCTCAACCTCAAGCCAGAATGCCGGCCCATTTGATAGAAGAAGAGGAGCTTCGCCCCAGATAGACAGAAGGCCATTGACGAGGAAATCCGCAAGCTCAAAGCTGCGGGCCACATCTGGGAAGTTCACTACCTCGATTGGTTGGCTAACATAGTGATGGTCCGTAAGGCCAACGAGAACTGGAGGATGTGTATAGACTTCACGGACCTCAACAAAGCATGCCCCAAGGATAGTTTCCTTTTGCCTCGGATCGACCAACTGGTAGACACTACGTCCGGTCATAAGACCCTTAGTTTCATGGATGCCTTCTCTGGATATAACCAAATCAGGATGAACCCGACAGATGAGGAAGCTACTTCTTTCATAACTGAGAAGGGACTATACTGTTACAAGGTAATGCCGTTCGGACTGAAGAACATGGGGGCCACTTACCAAAGGCTAATGAACAAAATCTTTGATGACCAAATCGGATGCAACATGGAGGTATACGTGGACGACATGCTGACAAAAAGCATTCGCGATACCAACCATATCGCCGACCTGATGGAGACCTTCGGCAACCTCCGCCGATGCCAGATGAGGCTGAATCCTCACAAGTGCGCCTTTAGTATAATAGCCGGCAAGTTCTTAGATTTCATGGTGACCCAACATGGAATCGAGGTGAACCCCGATAAAGTCCGAGCCATTTTGTACATGAAGTCTTCTGCCAACAAGAAGGACGTGCAACGCTTGATGGGAAGGGTGGCGGCTTTGAGCCATTTTTTATCCAAGTCTACTGAGAGATGTTTGCCTTTCTTCAAGGCACTGCGCAGGGTCAATGGATTCGAATGGACGAAGGGGTGCCAGGAGGCCTTCGAGGGACTGAAAGAATTTTTGTCTGCCCCACCGCTGCTGTCCAAGCCGAAGGATGGAGAAGAACTTCTTCTGTACCTCGCGGCTTCTCCCGAAGCTATCAGTTATGTGCTGGTTTGCATGGATGCCGACGGAACACAAAAGCTGGTGTATTACACCAGCAAGGTGCTTCATGACGTGGAAACCAGGTATTTGAGAATCGAGAAGATTATCTTCATGTTGATTGTCTCTGCCCAGCGCCTTCGACCCTATTTTCAAGCTCATCCGATCATGGTGGTCACGGACCAACCACTCAAGGCAATTCTCACTTGTCCGAATACTTCGGGCCGACTGGTGAAGTGGGTGCTCAAGCTAGGAGAGTTTGACCTATCTTTCCATCTTCGGTCGGCTATGAAGTCTCAGGTCCTAGCAGATTTCTTGGTCGAATGCACCTGGGGCATGGAGCAACCAGAAGAGTTCCATGCAAACCCCTCAACTCCTGGGACTGGAGAGGATGAATGGATCCTTCATGTGGATGGAGCGTCAAATTCCCAAAGGAGCGGAGCAGGCCTCATCCTGGCTAATCCGGACGGAGTTGTAACCGAGTGCGCTCTCCACTTTCTCTTTCCAGCCACCAACAATCAGACAGAGTATGAGGCCCTATTGTCTGGAATAAGGTTGGCCCGGGAGCTCGGGGTGAAGCACCTTAGAGCATTCACTGACTCCCAGCTAGTCACTAGCCAAATCATAGGAGAGTACAAGGCGCAGGATCCTACTATGTCCCATTACTTAGTATGACACAGTCGCAAGCCTCTCCCTTAGCCTACTTCAGCGTCAGCTACATTCCTCGAGGGGAGAACCCCCGAGCTGACGCTCTATCCCGGCTTGCTACCTCAGTCGACGGGACGTTGGGAAAAGCTTACATAGAGCATCTGGAAGCCCCAAGTATCGAAACAACAGAAGAAGCCCTACCAGTCGAGCAATAGTTTTCTTGAATGGATGCTTATGTCCGATATCTCACCAACGATGCCCTCCCTGAAGACCTGGCTGAGGCCAAGCTACTCAAGCGGTGGGCCCCGAAATTTCTTATAATGGAAGGAAAGCTATATCGAAGATCATTCTCGTACCCGGTCCTCAAATGCGTCGGTTCCACGGAAGTAGACTACATCCTGCGAGAAATACATGAAGGCGTATGCGGGAGTCATCTGGGGGGCAGAGCTCTGGCGTACAAAGCCTCGCGACAAGGGTACTACTGGCTGACAATGAGGAAGGATGCATCCAGCTCATCAAAAGATGTGACAGTTGCCAATGCCATGCTAACATCCAGCGCCAATTGGCGTTCTAGCTGACCGTCCTTGCTGCACCTTGTCCCTTCACCCAGTGGGGTATGGACATCCTGGGATCATTCCTTCCAGCCTCCAGTCAGCACAAATTCCTCCTAGTAGCCGTCGACCATTTCACCAAGTGGATCGAGGCCAAAGCACTCACCAAGATCACCGAGGGAAAGGTGAGATCTTTCTTCTGGAAATCTATAGTGTGCCGGTTTGGGTTACCACACACCCTCGTCACTGATAACGGCCGGTAGTTTGACAACACGGCCTTCCGAGAGTTCTGCACCGAGCTAGGAATTCATCAGCGATTCTCCTCTATGGGGCATCCCCAGACCAACGGTGCGGCCGAGGTGACCAACCGCACTATTCTTCAAGGACTTAGGGCCCGGCTAGACGACTATAAAGGATGGTGGGTGGAAGAGCTCCCCAGTGTGCTGTGGGCCTACCACACAACGCCGCGAGCCCCCACCGGAGAGACTCCTTTCAGCCTAGTTTTTGGGTCCGAAGCTGTCATTCCGGTGGAGATAGGTGTCCCGAGCCCTCGGACGACGTCGTACAGCAAGGGCGACAACCCAAATCAGTTGCGGGCCGACCTCGACCTAGTGGAGGAACTATGAACCGAGCGTGGCTCCGGATGGCAGCCTTCCATCAGCGGGTGGCCAGGTACTACAATGCCCGAGTTCGTTCCAAGACGTTCCGTCCCGGAGACTTAGTCCTCCAGCGAGTTGAATTTTCAAAGCCGATGGAAGGAGGCAAGCTAGCGCCAAGATAGGAAGGACCCTACTGAGTCATGGAGGAGTTTCACCACAGAGCGTACAAAGTTGAGGGGCTAGATGGAAAGCCTCTCCCCCGCACTTGGAACGCAGACAACCTACGCCGGTATTATCAATAGTTTGTTAATTTTCTTGCTTGAACCTGTCTACAGGGTACTATTCGGAATATTCTCACAGACATGACTTTGAGTAATCCTGCTTCTCAATCTAAGCCCGACTCCGCATCGGCACTCTAAGCCCGAGTCTCCCCTCGGTGCTCAGCCCAGCTCGCATCGGCACTCCAAGCCAGAGCCTTCCCTCGGCAATCTAAGCCCGACTCCACATCAACACTCTAAGCCCAAGTCTTCCCTCGGCACTAAAGCCCGACTCCGTGTTGGCCCAGATGGCAACCCAAGAGGGGGGGGGGGGGTGAATTGGGTTCTTAAAAATTTAAGACTTTTTGAAATGTTTTAAACAAATTTACTCAAGATGTGCAAGTGAGAGAAATTAACTTAGAAGCAATGCACAAACAGAAATATAAGAGAGATAGAGTAAGAGACAAATGAGCACGGCAAACACAAGGTTTTATAGTGGTTCGGCGCAACCAGCACCTACGTCCACTCCCAAGATTCACTTGGGTCCACACTATAATCTCCCTAGATTACAGCCGAGTTGTTTTACAAGCTCACAACTCAAACTTGTTGTTTTCCCGGGATCACAACGAACCCAGCCGGTTTTACACGGGCTTACCAGCACAAAACCCAACTCGTTGTTTTAACGGGGTCACAACGAACCCAAAACGTAAGCTATCCCAAGCTTACCACGAGGTACAACTACCTCCACTGATTCAATCCACTTTTGAATCAGCACACAAAAAATTTCGAGTTTAAATACAAACAGCTCCTCTAGAGCAGAATAATCAAAATAAAGCTTAGGTTTAGAAAAGCCTGATTAATAAGCTTGAATGCAGGCTTGGCTTCTTTGCTTCTCTTTTCCAACTCCTTTGAAGTGTGGAATCAGGCCTCAGCACAGATTCTCCTAGCTTTGGGGCTTTTGGATGTTGGTTGAAGCTTTTCTTCTTTTCTTTCTAGGTTGGAAGATCTTGATTTGCTCTTGGTTGCTTTGGGATCTCCTCTTGAACTTTTTGTAGATTGTAGCTCAGGAGCACACGAATCTCTCTTTTTGATTTCACTCCTTTTGAATCTCTTTTCTTGACTCAAATGATTTTTCAAATGAAGCTCTGTTTTTCCCTCTTTTTGAAAGATTTTCTTTTTCACTCTCTTGATTCTTTCGATTTGAAAAGAGCTCCTCTATTTATAGATTCTGCAAGAATATATCCGTTAGAGACAAAGAAAAATAGCCGTTAATCAAAAAACTAACCGTTGGAGCTGAGTTGGCATCCGTAAAAATTTCGCCCAGATTTGCTGGAGTCGACTCATGCTTTTCCCGAGTCGGCTCGAGCTCGTCTTACCAAAAATAGAAATGTTTATAAAGGTTAGGGGTCGACTCACCAAAAGTAAAGTGTCGACTCCTGAAAGTCGGGAGTCGACTCATGAAAGCTTGGGGTCGACTCGCGAAGTGCTCAGAAAAACACACTTCTGGTGTCTGAGCGGAGTCGACTCGCACAGTCAAGGAGTCGGCTCGACAGAATCAGGGGTCGACTCGACAAATTTCGTGGGTCGACTCGAGACAGATGCACATTTCTGTACACTGAGCGGAGTCGACTCTGAAACTCAGGAGTCGGCTCCGGAACGTATCAAAAATCAGAAACTTTTCTGATTGACATTAAAATCGTTCCAGATTCATTTTAATTCATTGTTTTGACTTGAATTCAATAAAATTGACATTAAGAATTGATTCAAGAACTATTCCAAAAACTCATTGAATAAAACATGAATTATAAAATTTCTTTTTGAAAGTTTAAACATTGAGCTTAAAGTTACTTTCAAAATTGATTAAAGTCAAACTTTAACATTCTCATTGATTGTTCAAAATAAATTTATTGCTCATTTAAATAAACTCATTATATCTTTTAATGAACTCAATGGCTTTTAGTAATCATCAAAATCAAAAGGATTGGTCATATAATTTTTCAATAATCTTCCAACAATCTCCCCCTTTTTGATGATGACAAAAACATTGAGTTTATGCATGATTGATTAGTGAATTTATTTTGTTTTCATAGTTAGGCTTAGGCTCCCCCTTAATGAGGTAGCTCCCCCTATGAAACTTAAATAAATATCCCATTGTTTATCTCATTGATTACTTTGATTTTCTCAAATGTATTACAATCATAAAACTATAAAACTCTCCCCCTTTTTTGTTATCAACAAAAAGGTAGAGAAGCATAAACATTCATTCAATCAAGATAAGATTTGACAATTTCATTCATTCATTGAAAGAAGGAAATACATTGAGTAATCAACATAGAGAATTCATTTCATCAAAAGGTCTAATACATCAAGATGTTTAATACATTGATTTCAAAATAAAATTTCAGTACATAGCAAGGATTGAAAATCTAATAACTCAGAAATGAGTTCTTACAATCCTAGTTAAATGATCTACTATGTTCTTCATTCCATCAGATTGAATTTTCACATAATCTTTGAGCCTCTCATCGACAAAGGTGCAAGCAGTCAAATCTTGTCTTGTAGCTCCGCATTGCACTTTGCATAAGTCTCTCCATCTCCGCATATATCCTTAAGTTCTTCAAATATATTTTTGAGATCACCACTTAAAGATACCGAAGAAGAGCTGAGAGTAGACTCCATCTTAGAGATACGATCATCCAATGAATAAAGAGTCTCCCTCAAATTCATAACTTATTCTCAAATTCAGATTTAAGTTTTTCAGATTGATCATCAAATAGAACTTTGAGTTGCATTAGCTGTTGATCTGAGAAACCGGCAGAAGATGAAGCTTGAACAAAAGATGGAACGGGGCTGGAGCAGGGGCAGAAGCAGAAGGGCTCGGAGGTGCAGGTGAAGGATGTCTGACTGAAGGTCCTGCAGCCTCAACATCTGTAGCTCTTTCTTCTATCAGTCCTTTCCTCTCCCATTTTCCATTCTTCTTGATAAAACCCATTCTATGAATGGTGGCCAAGCTATAAAAATCAGTATGTCGCAGATTCCTCATAGGCTCATTATCAGAAATCACAACTCCTTGGCTCAGAAAAATCTTTGTAAGGATCATTCCATAGGGCAGACTAGACTTTCTTTTCCTCCACAGTCTGCTATGTACCATAGTATCATACTGGGAAGGTTTATAGGTTTGCCTGTCACAATGGCATCCATCACAAAGATATCTCTTTCCGATACATAGTCAAATCTTCCGTCTTAGGAAAGAGTATCCTACTGCAGATATTATGTAATAATCTCAATTCTAATGAAAGTGATTGGCAAAAACCTCTTCAAATCCGACTACATCCCGATTTAATAATCTCGCAAGAGCGGGACTACGGTCTTCTGAAGAAAAGGTGGCAGTGCCAGATAAAGGAATCCAACAGTCTAGAAAGAAGCTCAACAGTAACAGAGAGCCTATGACCTCTCACATTGCTAACAAGGCCGTGATCACCTCTAGACATTTTTGTAGAATTCCTTTACCAGTGAGGGATAGGTCGGGCAATCTAGGAACATATTTTCTCCCATCCCATCTCAATCAATGTCTCCCAACAAGAAAACCCTCAGCTTCAAATAATCAAAATCTACCTTTCTACCCGTTGTTATAATCCTATCCGCTAATCTATCTACCTGTGTAGAAGCAGCAGCAGGTGAAGCATTCGGAGTAGAAGAAGAAGATGAGAATCAGAGCTGGGTGACGGCTCACGCACGGGACGCCTCACGGTTTTCCTAACGGCTCGCTTCCTCTTGACGCCGGCCGCACAAGGTTGGAACCACGTGTTTTGGGGGCCATTTGTCGATTGGAAGTGTCAATAAGGGATTCTAGGAAGTTTGGAAGGTTTGGAAGGTTTTGAGAGAGTATTTTGAAGGATTGGAAATTTGAAATGAACGGCGAGTCGACTCTGCCCTAGATAAATCAACCTGGGACCACTTCGAGTCGGCTCGCGCAAATCCAGGGGTCGACTCCGGACAGTCACAGAAAGTCATCCCGACTTGGAGTCGACTCGCGCCGAAGAGGGGTCGACCCGAGAGTTTCAGTCGAAACCAGGAGTCGACTCCGATACGCACCGAGTCGGCTCCGAGACCATTTCAGAGAAAAAACATGAAATTTCTGAAATGTGTCCGGAATATGATCATAAAAATTGATAAAATAATCATTGAATATGAGTGATCAATTAGATATGAATTCTAGATAAGATTTCCTTAAAGATCAAAGATTTGAAGGAATCTTAGATAAATTCTCCTTAGGGGTTTCAAATTCATTCTAATGGATCACAAATACCTAACTCTCCTCTAAGATAACAGAATCTTTCTTCATTTAAAGGTTTAGTAAATATGTCAGCTAATTGTTCTTCAGTGTTAACATAATCAAGACATATTTCATTATTTGCTACATGTTCTCTTATAAAATGATATCTGATTTCTATGTGTTTAGTTCTTGAATGTTGAATTGGATTTTTAGTTAATTAATTGCACTTGTGTTATCACATTTTATGGGTGTCTTATTAAGTGTGATACCATAGTCTTCAAGTTGTCGCTTAATCCATAGGATTTGCGCACAGCAACTTCCAGCCGCTACATATTCAGCTTCAGTAGTTGATAATGCAACTGAATTTTGCTTTTTGCTAAACCATGAGATTAAGTTACTTCCTAAGAATTGGCATGCACCACTTGTGCTTTTTCTATCTAACTTACATCCAGCATAATCAGAATCAGTGTATGCAATCAGATTTAATGTGGAGTCTCTAGAATACCATAAACCTACATTTTTTGTTCCACTTACATATCTTAGTATTCTTTTAACAGCAATTAAATGTGATTCTTTAGGTTCTGATTGAAATCTAGCACATAAACATACAGCAAACATAATGTCTGGTCTACTTGCAGTTAAATAAAGTAGGGATCCGATTATACCTCGATAATATTTTGATCAACCTTCTTACCTTCTTCATCTTTGTCCAGCTTGCATGAAGGACTCATTGGTGTTCCGAGGGGTTTCATTGATTCCATACCAAACTTCTTTAGGATTTCTCTTGTGTATTTTGTTTGGTTGATGAAGATTCCCTCTTTGCTTTGTTTGATCTGGAGTCCAAGGAAGAAGTTGAGTTCTCCCATCATGCTCATCTCGAATTCTCCCTGCATCAACTTGGCAAATTCTTGACATAGAGAATCGTTAGTAGCACCAAAAATAATGTCATCAACGTATATTTGTACTACAAGTAAATCTTTACTTTTTCTTTTCAAAAACAAAGTTTTATCAACATTTCCTCTTGTAAAATCATTTTCAATTAAGAATTTACTTAATCTATCATACCAAGCTCTAGGTGCTTGTTTCAAACCATATAAAGCTTTGTGCAATTTAAAACGTGATTTGAAAATTCGTGATCTTCAAAACCTGGTGGTTGTTCTACATAAACTTCTTCATTTATAAAACCATTTAAAAATGCGCTTTTAACATCCATTTGAAATAAGTTAAAATTCATATGACATGCAAATGCAAGTAATAGCCTAATGGCTTCTAATCTAGCTACTGGCGCAAAGGTTTCATCAAAATCAATACCTTCCTCTTGATTATATCCTTTAGCAACCAATCTAGCCTTGTTTCTAATTACTATGCCATTTTCATCTAGTTTATTTCTATATATCCATTTTGATCCTATTACTGAATGATTTTTAGGTCTTTCAACTAAAGTCCATACATTATTTCTTGTAAATTGATTTAATTCTTCTTGCATTGCTAACATCCAATTATTATCTTTTTCAGCTTCTTCAATAGTTTTAGGTTCAATTTGTGATACAAATGCAAGATGATTACTAATATTTCTCATATATGATCTAGTTCTTATTCCTTGAGATGGATCACCTATAATCAATTCCTTGGGATGACTATGAGCATATCTCCAGTCTCTTGGAAGATCTATATCATTATGATCAATATTGACATCATCGTCCTTATGTGAATCATCATCTTTAGCTTCTTGCTCATGATCTGAAGATACTTCAATATTAAGTTTTTCAAGATCTTTTTCAATTATGTTTGTATCTTCCTCATCATCAAGCTTTTCAGAACTAGATGCTAAAGACTCATCGAAAACTATATGAATGGATTCTTCAACTACTAAGGTTTTCTTGTTAAATACTCTATAAGCTTTACTAGTTGTTGAATATCCTAAGAATATTCCTTCTTCAGATTTAGCATCAAATTTGCCTAAATTGTTTTTACCATTATTATGAATAAAACATTTACATCCAAATGCATGAAAGTATTTTATATTGGGTTTTCTTTCATTCCATAATTCATAAGGTGTTTTCTTTAAGATTGGTCTTATTAGGGCTCGATTTAAGATGTAGCATGCTGTGTTAATAGCTTCCGCCCAAAAGTACTTTGGTAGGTTACTTTCGCATAGCATGGTACGGGCCATGTCTTCTAGAGTCCTATTTTTCCTTTCAACTACACCATTTTGCTGTGGAGTCCTAGGGGCTGAAAAATTATGATTAATACCATTTTCAGTGCAGAAACTTTCAAATAAGTGATTTTCAAATTCAGTTCCATGATCACTTCTTAGAGATACTATGGTAGTGTTTTTCTCATTTGTGACTTTCTTGAAGAATTTCAGGAATATCGAGAAAGTCTCATCTTTGTGAGCTAAAAACATTACCCAAGTATATCTAGAATAATCATCTACAATCACTAGACCATATTTCTTTCCTCCTAGACTTGTGGTTCTAGTTGGTCCAAAAAGGTCCATGTGAAGTAGCTCTAAAGCCCTAGAAGTTGAAACAACATTTTTAGATTTGAAAGAACTTCTAGTTTGTTTTCCAAATTGACATGCATCACATATTTTGTTGTTTTCAAAAACTAGTTTAGGTAATCCTTTAACTAAATCCATTTTAATTAATTTTGAAATAAGGTGTGTGCTTGCATGACCTAATCTACGATGCCACAACCAACTAATTTCATTTATATTAGCATTGTCAGCAATTAAGCAATGATCACTCAAAGATAATTTTTCTAGATCAACCAAGTAAACATTGCCATGTCTATAACCAGTAAATACAATGCTATTATCAATAGAATTAGTTACAGTGCATAAGAAGATTTAAATGAAACATTAAAGTTTTTATCACATAATTGGCTTATACTAATTAGATTATGCTTCAAACCATCAACATAAAGTACATTATCAATAAATGTAGATGGAGTTATACGAACTTTACCAAGGCCCATAATTTGACCTTTACCATTATCGCCAAACGTAACAACTCCACCTTTCTTTTCTTCCAGGGTGATGAATTCATCTTTGTCACCCGTCATATGTCTTGAGCAGCCACTATCAAGGTACCACTTTTTCTTTGATCTTTTGGCTACAAGACATTCCTGCAACATAATTTAAACTTTATGTTTAGGTACCCAAGCTTTCTTGGGTCCTTCATGGTTAGTAGCAATAAAAATTGTTCCTTTCGGAACCCAAATTTTCTTTCCTTTAGTGTTTAATTTTTCATTATTACTTATTGTTTTGCACTCAAAAGATTTATGTCCTTTTTGATTACATTTAAAACAAGTAATATTACTTTGGTTAGCTTTTACAAAAATATTTTTCAATAATTTTTGCTTTCTAAATGTGTTATACCCTAAACCTGCTTTGTCAAAAACTGCTTTTTGACTATCTAAAATCATATTTAGTTTAGTTGAGCTTAGAGTAAATTTCTCAACAATGTCTTTATACTTTTTAACATCTTTCTTAAGAAAATCATTTTCATTAGAGATTGATTCTTTTTCTTTAATTAGATTTTCATTTTCAGATTTTACAAATCAATCTTATGAACACAATCATTCTTTTCATTAAGAAGTGTTTCCATTTTATCTTTTAAATCTTTAACTACAAGATTTAATTCATTTTTCTCTTTAATTAAATTTAAGTTTTCAGTTTTCAAAGATTTGTGTTTCTTTTTCAAAGCTTGAAATCAATCATCAATTCATTGAAAGCTTCAAACATTTCATCAAATGTAAATTCATCATCGGGGGTTTCGGTACTTACCTCTTCGTTGTCGTCCGCCATGAAGCAAACATTAGCAACTTCTTTTTGTTCTTCTTCTTCGGAAGAAGACTCTTCACTGTCAGTCCAAGTTGCCATGTAGGCCTTTTTCTTTTTCTTATAGGCCTTCTTAAGTAAAGGACAGTCATATCTAAAATGCCCTGGCTTTTTACATTCATAACATACTAAGGGCTCTTTCTCTTTGTCCTTTTCCTTTTTCTTATCCTTTTCTTTTTCTCCTTCCATTTTTGATACAAATCTCTTCTTGTGGAAGGGCCTCCTTCTTTGCATAAACTTCTTGAATTTCCTTGCAAGGAGGGCTGTCTCATCATCATCATCCTCTTCATCATCGCTGCTGCTTACTTCCTTTTCCGCAGCTTTGAGGGCGATGGTCTTCTTCTTTCTTGACTCATCCTCATTGACATGTTGTTTAACTTGAAGCTCATGAGTCATCAGCGAACCAAGAAGCTCTTCCAATGGTAGGATGTTCAGATCTTTGGCTTCTTGTATGGCTGTCACCTTGGCTTCCCAAGTCCTTGGAAGTGACCTAAGAATTTTGCGAACAAGCTCAGAGTTAGTATATACCAAGACTGTGAATCTAGTGAACATGCATGTGATGGTTTCATTTTGTTCCATAGTAAATAATTCATATTTATGAACCAAAATATTTATCTTTGATTCTTTTACTTGGTTTGTTCCTTCATGTGTTATTTCCAACCTATCCCAAATTTCTTTTGCGGAATTACATGTTGAGATTCGGTTGAATTCATTAGAGTCTAAGGAACAATACAAAATGTTAATGGCTTTAGCATTTAGTTGTGCCATTCTCCTATCATTATCATTCCAATCCCTTTCGGGCTTAGGAACAATAGTGCCATCTATTACGTGTGTGGGTGTACTAGGTCCATTTATTATTACTCCCCACAATTCATAGTCAGAAGCTTGAATGAATATTCTCATTCTAGCTTTCCAATATGAATAGTTGGTTCCATTAAATAAAGGAGGTCTATTCGTAGAATGACCTTCAGCAAAACATGAACCACTTTGTGTTGCCATAAGGATCTTTAGCCCTTGATCGTGAGATCAAATTCTAAATGAGCACTTGCTCTGATACCAATTGTTGGCCCAGATGGCAACCCAAGAGGGGGGGGTGAATTGGGTTCTTAAAAATTTAAGACTTTTTGAAATGTTTTAAACAATTTACTCAAGATGTGCAAGTGAGAGAAATTAACTTAGAAGCAATGCACAAACAGAAATATAAGAGAGATAGAGTAAGAGACAATGAGCACGGCAAACACAAGGTTTTATAGTGGTTCGGCGCAACCAGCACCTACGTCCACTCCCAAGATTCACTTGGGTCCACACTATAATCTCCCTAGATTACAGCCGAGTTGTTTTACAAGCTCACAACTCAAACTTGTTGTTTTCCCGGGATCACAACGAACCCAGCCGGTTTTACACGGGCTTACCAGCACAAAACCCAACTCGTTGTTTTAACGGGGTCACAACGAACCCAAAACGTAAGCTATCCCAAGCTTACCACGAGGTACAACTACCTCCACTGATTCAATCCACTTTTGAATCAGCACACAAAAATAATTTCGAGTTTAAATACAAACAGCTCCTCTAGAGCAAAATAATCAAAATAAAGCTTAGGTTTAGAAAAGCCTGATTAATAAGCTTGAATGCAGGCTTGGCTTCTTTGCTTCTCTTTTCCAACTCCTTTGAAGTGTGGAATCAG
Source organism: Calamus simplicifolius (assembly GCA_900491605.1). NCBI lineage: Eukaryota > Viridiplantae > Streptophyta > Magnoliopsida > Arecales > Arecaceae > Calamus > Calamus simplicifolius. The sequence goes on along the minus strand of UESW01004238.1, from coordinate 883,713 downwards.
GCCTCAGCACAGATTCTCCTAGCTTTGGGGCTTTTGGATGTTGGTTGAAGCTTTTCTTCTTTTCTTTCTAGGTCGAAAGATCTTGATTTGCTCTTGGTTGCTTTGGGATCTCCTCTTGAACTTTTTTGTAGATTGTAGCTCAGGAGCACACGAATCTCTCTCTTTGATTTCACTCCTTTTGAATCTCTTTTCTTGACTCAAATGATTTTTCAAATGAAGCTCTGTTTTTCCCTCTTTTTGAAAGATTTTCTTTTTTACTCTCTTGATTCTTTCGATTTGAAAAGAGCTCCTCTATTTATAGATTCTGCAAGAATATATCCGTTAGAGACAAAGAAAAATAGCCGTTAATCGAAAAACTAACCGTTGGAGCTGAGTTGGCATCCGTAAAAATTTTGCCCAGATTTGCTGGAGTCGACTCATGCTTTTCCCGAGTCGGCTCGAGCTCGTCTTACCAAAAATAGAAATGTTTATAAAGGTTAGGGGTCGACTCACCAAAAGTAAAGTGTCGACTCCTGAAAGTCGGGAGTCGACTCATAAAAAGCTTGGGGTCGACTCGCGAAGTGCTCAGAAAAACACACTCTGGTGTCTGAGCGGAGTCGACTCGCACAGTCATGGAGTCGGCTCGACAGAATCAGGGGTCGACTCGACAAACTTCGTGGGTCGACTCGAGACAGATGCACATTTCTGTACACTGAGCGGAGTCGACTCTGAAACTCAGGAGTCGGCTCCGGAACGTATCAAAAATCAGAAACTTTTCTGATTGACATTAAAATCGTTCCAGATTCATTTTAATTCATTGTTTTGACTTGAATTCAATAAAATTGACATTAAGAATTGATTCAAGAACTATTCCAAAAACTCATTGAATAAAACATGAATTATAAAATTTCTTTTTGAAAGTTTAAACATTGAGCTTAAAGTTACTTTCCAAAATAGATTAAAGCCAAACTTTAACATTCTCATTGATTGTTCAAAATAAATTTACTGCTCATTTAAATAAACTCATTATATCTTTTAATGAACTCAATGGCTTTTTAGTAATCATCAAAATCAAAAGGATTGGTCATATAATTTTTCAATAATCTTCCAACACTCCGCATCGGCATTCTAAGCCCGAGTCTTCCCTCGGCACTCAGCCCGGCTCCGCATCGGCACTTGAAGCCCAAGTCTCCCCTCAGCACTCTAAGCCCGGCTCTGCGTCGGCACTCTAAGCCCGAGTCTTCCCTTGGCACTAAAGCCCAACTCCGCATCAGCATTCTAAGCCCGAGTCTCCCCTTGGTACTCAGCCCGGCTCCGCGTCGGCACTTTAAGCTCGAGTCTCCCCTCGGCACTCTAAGCCTGGCTCTGCGTCGGCACTCCAAGCCAGAGTCTCCCCTCGGCGCTCAGCCTGGCTCCGCATCGGAACTCCAAGCCAGAGTCTCCCCTCGGCTCTCAGCCCGGCTTCGCATCAGCACTCCAAGCCAGAGCCTCCCATCGGCACTCTAAGACCGACTCCGCATTGGCACTCCAAGCTAGAGCCTCCCGTCGGCACTCTAAGTCCGACTCCACGTCGGCACTCCAAGCTAGAGCCTTCCCTCGGCAATCTAAGCCTGGCTCTGCATCGGCACTCTAAACCCGAGTCTCCCCTCGGCACTCTAAGCCTGGCTCCGCATCGGTACTCTAAGCCCGGCTCCGCATTGGCACTTCAAGCCAGAGTCTCCCCTCGGTGCTCAGCCCGGCTCCGCATCGGCACTCTAAGCCAGAACCTCCCGTCGGCACTCTAAGCCTAACTCCACATCGGCACTCCAAGCCAGAGCCTCCCCTCGGCAATCTAAGCCCGGCTCCGCATCGGCAATCTAAGCCCGGCTTTGCATCGGCACTCCAAGCCAGAGTCTCCCCTCGGAACTTTTAGCTCGACTCTGCATCGGCACTTAGCCTGACCCCGCGTTGGCAGTTAACCCTACTCCGCATCGGCACTTAGCTTGACTTCGCGCCGGAACATATTCGACTCCGCATCGGTACACAAAACTAATCCCACATCATCTCTCTGGCTGACTTCCTAGTTGTGTCCTAGACGGAGATCATGTTGGAGTTCTCCCTTGGCACCGCTCTGGCAACATCCTGCGATGTATGGTCGAGTGGTCTAGTCATTGGAGTTTGGTTCGTTTCGACTTATTCACTAGACGACCTGACTATAGTGCAAGTCGTGAGCATCATGGGTCAAAATTCCATTAATAGCAACAGTTTAAAAATTGTCGATTTAAGTCGAATTTGATACAAAGCAAGGAAAGCAAAAGAATCTAGGGTTCAGCCGGAGCTAAGCCATCATCTTTGGGAACTTTGTTTGGCTCCAGCTCTTCAATTCCCTTGAGGCTGTAGAGTCTATGTATTTTTCCTTGCAATCTTGGAAGCCACCATCGTATGCAAATGCGGTTGTCTCAGCCAGCTCCCTATTGAAGGCCTTGGACTTCTTAAAATATTCTACGGCCTCGACGGCTTTCTTCTCGGCCTCGGCGGCCCTCTCCTCAGCCTCGGTGGCCCTCTTCTCGGCCTCAGCGGCCTTCTTCTCAGCCTCGATCACCGCCGCCTTTAGATGTGCTGCCTCAGCATCTCGTTGGCAAGCGATTTCCTCAGCGTTCTCGGCTCACTCCCCGGCCACTCTGATCTCAATGGTGGCAGAGTGCAGCCAGTGCTTCAGTAGGTAAATATCCGCTTCAGCGGCTTTTTGCTTCTCTTCGGCCACTCTCTATTTTTTCTCTGCCACCTGAGCATTATCAAGCTCATTGGCCGCCTGGCGCTGGGCCACTTCAGCGCCTCCTCTGCCTTCTCAGCCCGGGCTAGGTTATGAAATCGAGCGGCCTCGGCTTCGGCTTCGGCCTTTTGCACCCGAGCAGTCTCCGCCCGGGCCTCCTTCAGGGCTACCTCCACCCTCTCTGCTCTAGCCCAGACTTCTCGAATTTCCTCCACAGATTGATCAAGAGCGGCCTCGGCCTGGGACCAATGGCCCCTCATGGCGGTCATAGAATTCAATGCCTGATCGGATTGTTTAGGTTAGATAAAGAAACAGTCACAAAAGTTTTGACAATAGAATAATACTTACCCAAAGATATGCCATAGACGCCTCCCGAAAGAATGTAGATCTCCCTTGGTGTCGAAGAAACCTTTGTAGCTCGGGCACGGAAGCCTGGGCCAATGTCTGCTCGGCCCAATGGATATGGCGCATCAGAATTGATTGAAATGAGGGATCAATGCCATCCCCCTTCGCTGGCCTCATGGCTACAAGCGAGGACTCAGCCTTCGACTCTGCCCCCACTGGCGCCTTTACTGGTGGAGAGGCCTCGGCCACTGCCCCTACGGAAGATAAGGCGGCTTCCGAAGTTGGCCTTGTAGCTGAGTTGGCCGGTTCTGCTTCGTTGGCTATGGACCGTGGTGACGGCTCTTTAGTCCCTCGCTCCAGAGACATGTCGATTAAATCGATAGGGGACGGATGTAGTACTGGTGAAGGTGAATGAGGTAGATCTCTTTCCCCCACATCGTTCCGCCCTGATGCTCTCCAGCCTCGGCCCTTACCGCCTCGCTTCCTAGGGCTCTGCCGGCTTCGGCCCTTTCCACCTCGCTCCCATTAGAGGCCTCCCTAACTTTATCCTTTCCCTCAGTCTCGCCCCTTCCAAAGGCCTCTCCGACCTTGGTCCTCCTGGTAATCTTGGTGATGGCCCTCCTTTCGGTAGGGGCCCCATCTGCCTTGACTTTCCTTTTTCTTATGGCAGCATGTCTTATCTTGTGAAGTGATGGTGCAATTCCTGTATCAAGGAACATGAAAGGAAGTGTTAAAAAAAAGAGAGAAAGAGAGGACGAGAGGAGAAGGATATAAAAAAGCAAGGTGAGTAATCAGCCACTCACAACTGGGCAGAATAAGGCCGGCAAGATGGAGGTTTTCTTCGGTCAAAAGCTGGTTGCACCGAGGGATGTTGGCAATCAGAAGCTGCCCAAATGCCATTCGATCCCTCGGGAGTACGGAAGAGTCCCTATTTGCGTCAGTATTGGGTGTTCCCCAGGTTCCACTCACCCCCTCAATGTCGGGAAAAAAGAATCTATCTTTCCACCCTTTGATGGATGTGGGAAGATATAGTCTAAGAATCCTGGTGGGTCTAGGGGTAAAGGACCACCACCCCGCTTGCTTACGGAGGGTGTAGAAGCTACGGAATAAGGAGATGCTAGCCTCTATACCATAAAAGTGACAAAGTATCATGAAGCCGATGATGGGTCGGATGGAATTAGGGACTAACTGGGCAGGTGCCAAGGAGTATCTATCCAGGAGGTTGAGAATAAAAGGGTGGATGGGTAACCGAAGCCCCACCTTAAAGAAAGCTCCGTACAAGGCAACCCTCCCAGAACGAGAAGATGTAACCTTGTCTTCAGGAGTGGGGTAGGACAGACGCATGTTGGGAGGGAAATTATACTTGGCTCTAAGGTTCACAATATCTTGGGCCGACATGGTGGAGGCAGTCCATTCAGGATACTCCTTGGCAGCAGTGGACGGACCGGCGATGGCCGAACGGCACCGGGGTGGGGCCCGTCCAGCGGCCAGACGAATCCCAGTTGCGGGTCGTCCGGTCACTCACCGCCGTTCCAATGGAACATGGTCGAAAGATGAAGAGGACCAACTAAGCCCCGGGGAAGTGGAAGGCTGTGAAGGAACAGGGGAATGATCCCCAAGATCAGAAAGAGAGCAAGAAGGTGAAGAAGCCATAAGGACTAACCTAGAGAACTTGAACCGAGATTGAGGAAGAGAGAGCTCGGGAGGTAAGCAGAAATGGGAGATGAATAGGCGCTTGCAGATTCAAGGTGAGAGATTATAATGTGAGAAAAGGTGAAAAGCAGAAGATGGGGACGATTTCCCCCTTTTATACCCCCGTTCCAAATCATCCCGCCGATTTTCAATTTGACCATGCATCCGCTTTCTATTGGAAATCGCCTTGGCAACCACTTGATGCGGGGAACACGAAAAACACTGCCAATAAAGAGGTAGTGGTGACCTCACCGCAATGATGACGCCTACCTTTTCACAACCCCTTGCCCGAGGAAAATCCTGCCAAATCCCAACAGCCTGAACGGGCGGAATGATGGCACGGAGATCAGCCATCTGGTGGATATTAACACCCCTTTCACTGGCAACTATACGCTCACTTATCTCAGGGGTGGAAGGGCATCTTATGTGGCTAATCACTTCCCTTGGGTGGCAGCGTAACACTTTGCATAATTTTCAGAACCAGATGAATTGATAGCTTGTTTCCGGTGTCGGCCCTTGGCTTCGGCCTCGGCCTTTGGCTTCGGCCTCACCCTCGCCTCGGCCCTTGGCTTCGGCCTCAACATTGCACGTTTTCCTAGTATAGCGAAGCCAGTCTCGAATACCGGACCCAGGGATTTGAGGCACCAACCGCCGCATATCTTGCTCATCTGTTTTAACGAGATCACGGGCAATTACCAACACACCCTGCAGTTGCCGATATACATGGCGCCCATTCAGCAACGGCTCACCTGCTCGCCGTTCATGAAGCTCATCCTAACAAAGCAGATTCGACAGTTACAACGGAATGAGGTAAACTTGACCCCCCGAACAGGTATAAGAAGAGGACCCGAGCTTAACGCTAGGGGATCTCTCTCTTTCTCTCTCTTTCAAGCTCTACTCATATACAACATTCCTGTTCTACAACCCACTGACTTGGGCATCGGAGGGTCCCCACCGGAACTACCGGTCTGGAACTTTTTGCAGGCTCTCGAAGGAAGACGATGACCTCTCTGCATCCTCGAAGGCCCGTGAAGATCTCAGCTCACCCGACGCTCATCGCAAGTGATTTGGTAGCAACACAAACCATGAGTCAAAAGGAGAAGATTAAGAACTTGCTTACCAAATGAAACTTTGATCAACTCAAAAAAGAGGATAAGTCTCTTCCTTTCCCTTTTTCCCTTCTCTTTCTCTCCCTCGTTTCTCTAAACTTCTCAAGTCTAAACTCTCTTTTTTGTTAATGGAGGAGGGACCTTAAATCAGATTAAATAAGAAGGATGGGGCTTAGAGATAAGCCTCATCTAATCAAGAGAGTCCCTTTCTCTTTCATTATAAAGAATGTATCTCTAGAACTCATTCACTTCATCTGAGCATCTGTAGCTTTGGAGCACATCAGAAGTAGATACATAGAGGGAGTTCGAAACTGACTCAATTGCTACGGTCTATAGGGGTTTTGACTTGGTTAAACCGAGGTCACCGGTTGACAACTTGAAAACTTGTACGAATGCTATCCTTTTGTCAATTAATCTGACAAACCAAGGGCGATCCATAATTTTTAATATCAAAGGAATATTATGTCTGAAGTACTATTATTTGAAAACTTATACTCTATTGTTTATGGAGTTTTACATGTTATCAGCTGAAGGAATGAAATAATCTACAATAAGTACGGAATCCTCTATATATGCATGCTTATTGAATTAGCTACCCTTCTTTTGCTATAATATCATTCAGAAAGGTATTTAAGTAATATTTTAGATTCATTTTTCTCAAAGATGTTATAATTGCTAGATAATTCCTACTTATTCTATAGGGAAAAAGATGATGGATCAATATCCATAACATGATAGCTATAAAATAGTTTATTGATAGCCTTGAATTTAGCAAAATAATGATGATACAGATATGATGTCTATCCAGCAATAATTAACATTTTATTTGATATACGCTTGCCTATATCACTTATAGCACTTACAACACATGTCTTGTTGTATAGCATAAATCAGAGTTATATAATCTTGATTTAGTTGTTGTTTGTTTGCAAGGAAGAAGATAAAAAAGTATTTAATAGAAAAAAAGAGAAAGAGAGCCTTGTATCTAAGCATACTCAAATTTATTCAACGTATTACTCTTTTTATAGAGCTAAAACATAACAAAAAATATATAAAAACTAATTTAGAATCATAACTAATAGATTCCTAATATCAAGCTTTGATTCTTGAGATCAAGCTATATCAGAAATATGCAACAAAAAAAATCCTAAAGATCTGGTAGTTAAAGATTATATCCTAAAGATTTGGTTGTTGATATATTATATCCTAAAGATTTGGTTATTGACCAATTATTCTGTCATAATTTTTGCAACTTAAGGCATTTTTTAATACTCCTTGCCTTAGTAGTTTCAAAGGCTTAATCTACTTCTTAGAATTTCCTTTTATTGAGATATAATAGTCTAAATTTCAGATAGCTCTGAAGGATTGGCAAACCAATAGCAATAGCCAATTTTGAATCTTTTAGAACAGAATCTCTTCTGTCCATTAACTTTTCACTAAGTGAACCTATTGATCATTGAGGTTTGTGCACCAAGTGGACTAATCCCTAAAAACTACGATTCTAAGACTGAGCATGAATTTGACACAGTAGTTGTCGGTGCCCCATCCTCTTGGAACCACCGACAGCAAACCTATGCACCTAAGCTAATCGGCTAGAGTTCTATTAGCCTTTATATAGCGCTCCATAGAGAGCTAGGGAACTCCAACTGATTATCACAAGCGGCAGACACTTGAAAACATGTCCTGTTTAAAACTTTTTTTTTTGATATCCTTAAGAAATTTATCAGATCACATTTACAATTGATAACAAAATCATAAGTACATACATTATACTCATAATTCTCTTCAAAACATAAGTCTTTCATTCATATTCAAATAAGTCTGATACATCACCATACCTCACTGTATATATATACATATATATAAACATAAAAGTCACCCCACACGAACTCAATATACAAAGCTATCATTTATACACTCTTGCCTCCAAGCTAGTTTCATCAGCTAAAGGTCCAATTCCACTAATCCTTTGATCCTGCCAGATAGCCTCATTGATCTAAAAGTAAATATCAAACATAAAGGGGTGAGACCTAAGTCCCAGTGACTGAATAACCATCTAACTATGGAGAAGTTGAGAACCACATCACTATATCAAGATATCTTAAGCATGTAGAGCATGAGTTAACACAAAATGCACATTTAGGCATGATAATAGAAAACATAAAATATAGCTTATTCTTTAAATAATATATATCTTTTTGAAATGATAAAAGATAACATAAAATTTAGCTTATGCTTGCAATAATATATCAATACTGAAATACTCTATAAAAAACTTTTCCACTGAAAAATATCTCATAAATAAAAGTTCCTTGCATAATGCGATACAACATAAAATATATGCATTCTTTACATACAGCCCAAACTTTCTTTATTTAATTTTCTAATCCCCACTGCGATCTAGTTTGCTCACTGGCATCTAATATAAACTCATCCCCCCTGGAATATACATTGGGCTCATTGGCCCTGATAAAACCAATGCAAGTATTTTTAAAACTCTATGATGCTGGGCTGTATATGAAACCTTCGAGGTACCATCCTATAGTACGTCGCTCTTCTGCAGGTGTATTCTCGATGGGTGCATGAACTGGCAACAGAATCCTTACACAAATAGCACTTCTTACTCGTATAGTTCACTCAAAAAAGTACTTTGTTTCTTAACCCTGGAATCTCGTGTTTTCTCTTTGCCCTCAGGGGCTATAAGATAACCATCTCCACTGAGCTATGATTTTTTATCACCACGAGCTGCTTACAATTTTTTCACTGGGCTTGGTTTAGCGTGCACTCATCCCTAATCCCAGGGATCATCGTATAATCAAATCACAAGGAGGTACCGACTCAATAGTAGTATGCAATGCTTATGCTATGGTATAGTTTAAAGGATGATCAGCCCCATAACTGTCCGAATGCTCTGTGTGATACATGCATCCAAAATATGTTCTTTTTAATAATTTACCATGCAAATATGCCATGTATGCATCTGAAATCCATGCATCAAAACTCATGCTATATTCTTTGTGCTTAAAACTCATGCTTTGCTCTTTTGCTCAAAACTCATACTTTAACTCATGTAATAAAACCCATGCTCAAAGATTTGTACATCGAAGCCCATGCATCAGAATATCATATACTAGGTTCTCATTTCTTAGGTTTAAAAATGCATATAATACTCTACTAAGCATATCATACCACAGCTAGATATTAAACATCACCATACCAGCTTAAAATATATTTTTCAATGCTAAATAAGAAACCCACTCATCTTAGGAGATTAATCTTTCAACTAGTACTCAACTTCGGTGTTTCAGCTCCTTGGAATAATCCTCTTGACCTAGGTCATCATATAGACACAGTGATAGTTAGGATCACCTGCATGCAAGGTTTTCCTGAAACCATGCATGCATTCATGCTTTAACCTCTAGTATCACATAATTTTCTTCCACCCTTTCTCTATTTAGGGTAAACAAGAAATCATCTCATCTACAATCCTCTATGAAAAATCTATGCTATACTGGGTTTAGAAAAGTTAGAGCTTACCTCAAAAACTAGCTCCTCCCTAAGCTTTTCCCTTTCCTTTCCTTCTTCTTCTTCTTCTTCATTTTTCTTCCTCTCTTTCTTTCTTTCTTTCTGCCGATTCTCAACTCTTCATACCATTTTTTTTTTTCTCTTTTTCCTGATAGCTTTGAGGCTAAGTCATTAGGTAGCTTAGAGGCTAAGGCATTGAGTAATGGATTTTAAATGACTAGATGAAATTCTCATTTTGATCTCGATAACTCTTAACGCACGCTTTTTAAAAAACATGTGGCTCACTCAGAACCATGATATTTTGTTCTTTAATTTTTTTTTCAATTTTTCTTAGCAAAATTAGCAAATGGCCTTAGAGACTTTTCCCATTTTTCTCCTAAAAATTTTCTAATTGACTTTTTAGGGTCATCCATCGCTCATACCTAAGCATGCTTAACTTTTGAAAATCTGTTAATATCTTGAACAATAGTGCTCCTATAATTGTACATGAGATGTCCATCAAACCCTTTCAAAATAGTATACCATTTTATAGTCACCATTAAGTCACTATCCAACCACTTTTCTAATTGTCGATGCATAAGAAATGAGCCATCTCTAACAGTCCTTGATAAGTACATAAATACTAGCCATAAAAGTATTAATTTATTGATAAATTATTGTTATTCTTTAAATTTGATACTTTTATATAATATTTTTAGAAAAAAACCTGCTAACTCAAAGGACTCAATTTTAGGAGTCCAACGGTACAAACAACACTCAAATCAAACATGAAACGAGCTCAAAATGAAATTTTCAAGATTTAACCTAGGAATTGCAGTCATAGAGTTGGCTCCTGTAGGTCACGAGTTGGCTCGAGCAGATTACGAGTCGGCTCCTGCATATCACGAGCTGGCTCTAGTAGATCATGAGTCAGCTCGAGCAGGATACAGTTTTTCCTCCTCCTCTATAAAACTGTGTGAGTCGACTCAAGCCCTATGCGAGTCAACTCGAGCATGATGTAGAATTGCTATCTCACTATTTTTCTGACTGAGTTGGCTCATCCATTGTGGGAGTTGGCTTGAGAGTGTGCCAAAAATGTTAAGCCTATGCCAAAGCATGCCATAGTTGACTCCTCGCTCTGAGAGTCGACTCTAAGTGTTGAACATGACACTTAAAGGCAGACTCAAACTTAGACTTGATTTTTATAATTTTGACTGATTAAAAACTTAAATCCCTGAAACACTTTATCAATTCATTTGTAACAAAACAAATATACTCATATGGTATTTATTATTTATTAAAAATCAATATAAGGGTCAACACAAAATATTTAAAAACTTAGGATGTTACAGTAGTATCTTCTTTGTCCCTGGTATTCTCATCAACCAGTTGGGTTCCTTTGCTTTCTGATTCCATAGCCATGACATCCAAAATCAAACCCCCATCTATTGGAATAATATCTAATTTGTCCTATGCATTCTGATCAATAGGATGTTTATATGCACTCAGTGATTCTGCATGAACAACATTGTTAGCCAAGCCTGCTTTTGATTCTGCTATCATAAATTGTCCACTGTTCATTGGTTCATCATTAGCATGATTAGAATATGGGTTGTTTAACTCTATTCCTAGATCAGCCAGGTCTGAATCTTTTATAACACAATCTACTTGCTTGATTATAGCATCATTAACAGGCAAGGAATCCATCTCCTCTATTTCTTCCTTATAGATAGCATTGCCAACTTCCTGGTCTTTCTTATTTCTGTCTACAAAAGATATTTTGAAAACAGAAGCTTCATGATCTTTGTCTTGATCACTACTCACCATAGACCCTTCAAGCCGCTCAGTTCTGCAACCACTTATTATGCTAGAAAATACTATATGCTCCTGCTCCATTAGATTTAGAGCAAAACTTTTTACTTTCATTTTTTTACTTTGAATAGATCTCTTCCTTTGGCATCTTTGATCAAGCACCAATCATCTTCAAATATAATTTTAAAGCCTTTTTTAACTAGCTATCCAACACTGAGCAAATTTTGGTCAATATCAAGCACATAAAGAACATTAGTACTGTACCTTAAACCTGCCAAGATTTATGTAGTCACAGTTCCTTTACCCTTTACAGGTATAAATTTATCATTTTTAATTTTTACTTTGAAAATATTAGTTTTATCTAGCTTTGTAAATAGCTTTCGGTCATTGGTCATATGATTTGTTCAGCCACTATCAATTAACTAGATATCACTAGAGTTGTTATTTGTTGTGAAGTATGTTGCAAAAAAGTGCTCTTCTTGATGTTCAGTGGTATCTTTTGCCTTCTTCTGTTATTGTGACTTGCATATTCGTTTTATATGTCCAGTGTTTCCATATTTTTGCACTTGACATCAGCTCTTCACTAGTAATTCCTTTATGGATGAATTATCTTTTTGCATTATGGACAAGATGGATAGCTCTTCTTGTTTTTATTATTGTTGCATGTCTTATTGTCCTTCCTCCTATTGTTGTTCTTCTTGCCTTTATCTCTTCCTGAATTTTTTGCCCTTCCTTGAAGTGTAGCTTCTATAGTTTCTTCTTTTCTCATCATTCTTCTTTGCTCTTATGCCTGCAATGCATCACCAATTCTGCCAAGGATATGCTTGACAGATCCTTAGATTCTTTTAATGAAGAAATTTTAGACTCATACTTTTTAGGCAAAGTTACAAAAATATTTTACACAATCCATTCATCAGAAAAGTCCTTGCGAAACAACCATACCTTGTTTACTATGCCCAGCAACTTATTGGAGTATTCTTTAATAGTTTCTATCTCCTTAATTTTTAGCATTACCTTGGTATTCCTTCTTGAAGTAATCCCAGATATCTTTTGTTAATTCCAAAATCATTATTCTTATAACTATAGTGCTTGAAACAATAGAGAATAGACATGCTTTAGCTTCGGATTTCATGATCTTTTTCTCTCTATGGGTCTTGAGCTGAGTCATTATGGGATTATCAGGCAATGGAGGAACATCATTGTCTTTTTCTCTAGCTTTCCAAAGATCCAATGCTTCAAGATATACTGTCATTCTAATAGCCCAGGCTTGATAGTTATCACCATAAAAAATAGATGGTAAAATATTGAAGAAATTAGATGATAAAGATTCCATCCTATGAAAGGTGTTGTGTTTCTGGTTTGTATCTCAACTCACAGGTCCCTCAAGAGAAGTGCTCTGATACAAATATGTTGTTATGTAGCACAAGATAGAAAAGTATTTGATAGAAAAAGAGAGAGAAAGAGAGCTTTGTATTTAAGCACACTCAAATTTATTCACCGTATTGCTTTTTTTATAGAACTAAAATATAACAGAAAGCATATAAAAACTAATTCAGAATCATAACTAATAGATTTCTAATATCAAGCTTTGATTCTTGAGATCAAGCCATATCAGAAATATGCAACAAAAAAAATCATCGTTAAATATTATATCCGAAAGATTTAGTTGTTGATATATTATATCCTAAAGATTTGATTATGGACCAATTATTCTGCCATAATTTTTGTAACCAAAGGCAATTTTCAACAACATAGCATCCAATACTTTTTCTTACCAAAAATAGATACCTTTCTTTATATCTACAACCGAAACATAAGGTGGTGTTGGACCAGTTGGGATCACACATTGCACGTTTTGTCTAGCCCTAGTCCATGCAACCGAAACATAAGATGCTGTTGGACCAGTTGAGATCACACATTGCACGTTTTGTCTAGCCCTAGTCCATGCAGTTCACAAGCTTCCCTTGATAATTAGATGGACAGAGTGACTTGGCTCCACCGTAGCATGTGTGAACGCCGGCCGCTTGTTCATGGAGACGCTGGACGAGGCTGGTTCCTCCGGCTGACATCTGGTCCAGTGGGATCACTGTCTCTTTCAATCAAGTGAGTTGTTGTCAGCCTCTGCCTAGATTCTGATGCTTGAATGCCTCCACGCAGCCACAGCCAAATTCTTTACGGCCATATATAGATGGCTCCTTTCCAGTCTCCGACAGCAATTGCCCCATTGTGCTGTTGTTCTCTATGAGATTAGGTGGGTCCTTAAGAGAGGCAAGGACAGAGTCACAGATCTCACATAATTATTTTTCTTGATCTTTTCGTGAATTAGCTAGTAAGCTAAAAATAGGCTATATGCTGGATGGTAGTTCTGTCACTCGCAGAAGCAGTTACCAAGCAAACATTCTCGCACAGCAGCATCAAATTTGCTTTATATTTACACGCCGTGCTCTAACTCACAAATACTGCAGTGGAAACATGTTGACAGAAAGAAAAGAATATATGTACGGCTTTCAAGCCTATATATGAAAATGCTATTCAAGATGCTAATTGCTCGCGTTCCACGCACAAAGTGCATTACACCCTCAAGATACAGGAAGCCTTCTCAAGTTCTCTGTAGCAAACTTGCAAAACCCTATAAATTATTAGTCCAGACCCGCAATTCTAATGTAGTATTGACAGGAGTATAAAATATTTATAAAAAGGATCGTGGTATATTAAAATTTCTCAATGGTACAGAATTTTAAGAGATGCGGAAAAAAAGGGATTAAAAATAACGATGAGAAGGGGTTTCTTTCTAATGGAGTGACACGGGAAAGCAATATTCGAAAAATATTCATCGAAAACAGCAGGAGAGATCCCAAAGGAATGCTTAATTATTAAATGTACAACCATTGAAATGGAAAAAGAGTCTTTTATCATATTCTGGATACCCATAATCATGCCAAAGTATTACCTTAAACATAAAACGTTTTTTCAGGAGGAAGATACCAACTTTAAGCCAAAACCTAGTTTCTAAAATACTTACGTACATTGTAACAATGAGACGATATATTTACCCTAGATTCTGAATTTGTTACTGGTATCCTAATTCCATTGTTGAATGCTAGCTAGTCCCAACATGTATATGGAAGACATTATTCTACACTACCATTTCTCCAAATATATTACTCATAGAATGTAACTGGTATCTAAAATTACTCCATCCTCATGATATGTTTGGAGTTCTCTTTTACTCTACTGAAATCTATGAGACCTAACCCATTTGGCTAGCTCATTTTAGAATAAGATGCAATTTGACTAGATTGAGTTAAGATTGATTTTTGATGTTTTTATCTAAATTTTTATATTTTAAAATTATATTGGATGAGTTAAAAGTTAGTTTTTAATGAAGAATTTATTTTTAAATATTTAATAAATATTTATCTCTTTGGTTTTCTTAAAGAAATAAGATTTTAGGATATTAAAATCCCATAAAGAGTGAAAAAGCCTCTTGTCTCTAGGAATTCATTTTATAAATAAGGCTCAATAGAAATCTTTTGATATCCAATCAATAGTTAAGAATGATGAAGAAAGTAAAGATTAAAGAATCAAGAAGATAAAGAAGTTGATGGAGCCTTTGAGCATCGTAATTGAAGATTAGTTTCTACTAATTTTATCTAGAAAAATACCTAATCATAAGTTAGAGTATTTTATAAATTATTCATAATTGTTAAAATAGATTTTAAAATTTGATAACTCTGTCAAGGTTGGTCCCAAGCTCGGGTAAAGAAGAAAGGTTGCGTTAGATAGTTGACAGTCAGCGTAAAACTCCATCAGATCTCCTCAAATATGAATCTACTAATAGAAGAAGCAGATTCATATAGCCGACCCCATATAGTTGGGAAAAGGCTTAGATGAGTTGAGTTGGATTTTAAAATTTGATAAGTAATTGGACCAAAAATTGGAACTCTTATAATATTGAAAGATTGTCAAAAATTTATTATATAATTGATGAATGATTATTTGAATTGAAATAGTTGCTAAACTTTTATATAACTATTGGTGGTGCTAAATTATGAAACTACCATTGATGGTGATTAAGGCTGATTTTTGATGTTTTTATCTATATTTTTATATTTTAAAATATGTTAGATGAGTTAGAAGTTAATTTTGAATGAAGAATTTACTTTTAAATATTTAATAAATATTTAATTCTTTGATTTTCTTAAAGAAATTATAATCTTATAAAAATTGGTAAGTTTATTGGTTTTAGGAAATTAGAATCCTATAAAAAGTGAAAAGCCTCTTGTCTCTATAAAATCTCTCTATAAATAGGGATTAATAGAAATCTTTTGATATCCAGCCAATAGTTAAGAAGGGTGAAGAAAGTTAAGGTTAAAAGATCAATAAGATCAAGAGGTTAATCGAGCCTTTGAGCATCATAAATTGAGAACTAGTTTCTAGTAATTTTATTCTAAGAAGTAACCTAATCATAAGTTAGAGTATTTTAAAAATTATTCATGATTGTTAAAAGGATTTCAAACTTAGGAGCTCAATCATGCTCCACTCCTATCCTAGTTAGAGGCTCTATCCATATACAAACTCCAAATAGATTGTTGCAATGGCTCTTTGGCTTCAACAATCTTAAGCTTCTCTTGGACCATAGCTTCTAGCATGTAGGACTTATGCCTTTATTGTCTGTTATTGCCAAATTTGAATGTTGAGTTCACTTAGCTTGATCGATCATTTCACCAACCAACCTAGGGGTTTCAGGTTTATGTAGGATTTGCCTCAATGGTTGGTCAATCAGCTCCACCACTATGTGACCCTAGAAATAGGGCCTTAGTTTTTGAGCCAAGGTAACCAAGGCATATACATAATGTGTTGTTGCCTCATATCAACATCATGAAGCATTTGGCACATAGAATAGATAGGTTCTCTGCTTTCCTTGTTCTTCCCAAATAAGAAATGAGCTAACTACTACCTTAGATGTAGTTAAATAGATGAACAACCCCTCTCTTTATGCTTTGAATAGCTAAATGGTAGAAGACCTAAGGAATTTCTGTCTTCAAAAGATTTCTAACATTCTTCAGTCTATTGGAAATCTTTAATCTTGCAAAAGGCCTTGAAGAAAGGTGACAATTTTCAATCAATCTAAAGATAAACTAGCTTATAGTGGCTACGTAGCTTGTGAGGTACTGAACATCGTTGATTGACTTGGGTGGTGCCATATCAAGGATTGCTCATATATTTTTTGAATTAGCTTTGTTTTCATGATGGCTAACCATGAACTTAAGGAATTTACCCGAGGTAACATTGAAGGCACATTTGCTCAAGTTGAGTTTCATTGAATAGTGCCTTAATATTTAGAAGACTTCATTTAGATCGGTTACATGATACTTGGCTTTCATACTTTTTACCAACATGTCATCCATGTTTGTCTACATGTTTTTACCAAGCAATTTCTTGAAGATAGGATACACCAACATTTGATCTGCCACTTTGACTTTCTTCTACCTAAAAGGCATCACTTTGAATGTTCAATAATATGGTTCGGCTATATATTAGGCTAAATTATTAACTCACGATTGACAATTAAAGTTAATATATACGAATCAACTCAGGTCTAGTATTCTAGCTCCATCTTTTAACCTAGTTACTAACATCCAAATATTAGTTGGACCAAATTTTAAAAGGCTAGACAAAGTCATGTGCCTTGACCCAACCACTGAATTCAAATAATCCTTACGAGTTTGGATTAATTCAATCATTAAGCCAAATTTCTCTGAATCCAACTTAATTAGGGTATATGATGAATTGGAGTACTGGAACTAAGCTGAGTTCAATGCTCAATTTTGAAAGAGCAGTGCTATTAAAGCCAATCATATTTCTTATATAACAGAAGCTTTTCTGTAAAATTCTTTCAACTTATAAATAATATTATATTCATAAAAAGCAATATATCATATGCTGTGTTTTATACCTTTTTGTTTTAAGGTTATGATGAACCCCATAGATTAGGGCAATATGGTTATGATGAAGTTCACAATAGTAAGACCTAAAATCTTATAAACCCTAATTTAGAATATTCAAGTTGAAGGATTACTGAGTAGGGAATCGATATTTTCAGAAAGACTGACACATTCTATGTATGCTCGATGGAGAGAGTGGTTGGTCTCACGACCACTTGTATAGGAATACTAATACAATGATGTGAAGCTCATTAAGGTATGAGTTCATTAAATTGATTCGTAATGAAACAACTTATAAAAGTCTTACTTGTCAAAAGATGATTCATTTAGTGAAATTTGTGCAAATGATCCATACACCTGAGATAACCATAAAATCTTATACATATGATTCCATGTTTTGGTTCATACTCATTCATGACTTAGTCATGTACGGGGTATTTATGGATATGGTGAATTGTGTATGAAGGTTGTGACAAGGTCAACAAAGAATCAATCACTCCTAGTAAGAGAAGTATTTATCCTATGTAATCTTATCAAATAATAACTTAGGAAGTCTTTTATCAAAGCATGATGATATTAGATATGTTTTCTAATCTTTCATCGAATGAGTCTTCACTAATAATTTAAGATTCAAATGAATAAGGTATTAGGGTTTAACAATTTTTTATACCCATTGCTTATTCGAGATAAAGGAAGATCGAAGGATTGAATTGTACGGTGACTTACCACTAAAGGGTATTTTGATAATTTTAATCAAATTTCTCATGTTCTAGGTAAGAATGACACATTGCTAGATGTCAATCATGTATTGTAGGTTTTTATATATTAAATTGATTGAATTCATGAGTCAATTTGAAAGATGGTTCAAATTGGCGACTAGGTTTAGCTCGATTTGATCTAATTCAATTAATTAATTTCTAATTAGAATAAATCGACATGAACCTAGACCTACTGCTGATTAGATGTTGAACCCAAAGGGTCACACACGCTAAGAATTGGTTAAGGAAGTCAATTATATTTTTGTTAGGGTGATAGGATCCTAATTGGCTAGATAATTAATATACTAGCATATATTAGCTAGCCTAACTCCTAACTTAATTGATTGAGGTTTAAATGCTTTTTATTTGGGCTAAATAATTTAAGTAGAACTTAAATTGGGTTGAGCCTTAAGTGGAATAGTTGTATTGATATTTATCTTGATTTTATAGACCTTATCTAGGCCTAGAACCAAGAGTCCAATGGCTTTGGACTCTTGGTGCCATGTTAGCGTGCACACAACTTAAGGGGCATAGAAGAACTAAGAGTCCTTCTACAATTAAATAACCTTTTTGTTAATAAAGCTTATCCTTTTTCCTCTCTTCTCCATGCCAATTTGAATTGGTTTTGACCAGTCAAATAGATGATTTTTGAGATTGGATTCCATGATAGCGCATAAAATGTTGCTATGCTTGGTTTATATGATGCATAGAAAGAACAAAAGTATTTCTAATTATTAATCATTTTTTTCCTAATAAACCTCTCTTGATAATATGCCTATTGAGTGCTTTAACCAGGTCCTAAGCCAAGTGGAAGGATTGAAAAAATGCTGATTTTTTTTGAAGAGATGCAATAAGTAACTCTTGGCACAAATATGTTATAAAATATTATATGTTTTACAAAGTACATTTCTACATAGAGACTCCTTCTACCTAAAGGGTCTTATATGATATATTAAATATCAGATTAAGGGCTGAGAAAAGGATGCTTTTGGCACCCTCTCTATTGACCCAATTATTAATTTTGATGATTAATAAAGGAATTGAGTGTATTCATTGTGTTACTAATAAATTGAACAAGTGTTTCAGGCTTAAAAATATTTGTTTAATCAAAAGGCATCAAGAAACGTGTTTTGAATTAAGTGCCAAAGGTAAGTTTCAAAATTCAGAGCCTGGAGTCGACACCTAGAAAGTATGGAGCCGACCCTATGGCCAATCAAATATCTTTCTGATTTTTGATACGGTCCGGAGCCGACACCTAGAGTTTTGGAGTCGACACTTACAGTGTCTGAAGCCGACTCCGACACGGAGACAGAACGCATAATTTTTGACTACCTTGGAGCCGATACTTACAGTCTTTTGAAGCCGACACCTGAACATGGCGAGCCGACACTTTATTTTTTGGAGCTGACTCCTCAACAAGCTTAGAACTTTCTATTTTTGGATACACGACTTGGAGCCGACACCTGAAAAGTTGGAGCCGACGCCAACCTGTCAGGAACGGATTTTTAAATTGTCAGATCAGCTCAAACGGTAATATTTTCTTTACCTAACCCCTAACGGCTATATTTCATGTATGGAAAAACTTTCCAGGTACATTCCAACGGCTAGTTTCACACCCAAAAATGGATTAAACGAAATCTATAAAAGGGGGAAGAGCGTTCGTTTGAAAAAAAAAAAAAAATGAAAAATATAGAGAAATCATATTGAAAAAATCCGAGAGGTCTTAAGTAAGAAATCAAGAGAAAAGAATCCACGTTCAAATTCTTTCACTCCAAAAAGCTCAAAGAGAAATCTAAGGCATTCAACTTGAAAAATCGAAGGATTTTTCAAAAGAAAAAAAGCTCTATTTTTATGATTTCCCAACTTCTCATCTGCAACATCTGTGAAGAATCGGAGCTGAGGCTTGATTCAACATCTCAAAAGAGAAGAGGAAAAGAAGAAAAGAAGAAAAGCTCAAATCCAATCATCTTCAAATCAGGCTTTTCTAAACTTGTTTATAATCATCTTCAAATCAGGCTTTTCTAAACTTGTTTATTTACTTTGAATATTTGCTTATTTAAGGAGCTGTATTTTATTGTAAACATTATTCTTTCCTGTTTTTGCTAGTTCAATTAGGGGGATTGAATTAGTGGAGGTAGTATACCTCGGGGCAAGCTAGATTAGCTTGTGTGGGTTCGTTGTGATCCCTGAGAAACAACAAGTTTTGAGTTGTGATCTTGTAAAATAACTTGGCTGTAATCTAGTTGATTATAGTGTGGATCCAAGTAAAACTTGGGAGTGGACGTAGGTGTTGGATACACCGAACCACTATAAAATTTTTGTGTTTGCCGTGCTTTAATTATCTCTCTCTCTATCTCTTCATTTATGATTGAAATTTATTCTGCACTTAATTATTTCAAAGCCGATAGTTTTAAAAGGTTAAAATTTTTAAGAATCCAATTCACCCCCCCCTCTTGGGTTGCCATCTGGGCCAACAATTGGTATCAAAGCAATTGCTCATTTGAATTTGGTCTAACGATCAAGAGCTAAAGATCCAAATGGCGGCTCAAGCTAGTTCATCTTACTTAGAAGGTTAATCCACTAATCGACTTCCTTTGTTTAATGGAACTAATTATGGTTATTGGAAAGGTAGGATGAAAATTTTTATTCAAGCACTTGACTATGACTTATGGGGTATCATAGTTAATGGTCCACATACACCCACAATTAGAGTAGATAACATGGTGATTCCTAAGCCGAAAATGGAATGGGATGAACATGCTAAAAAGTTGGCACAACTTAATGCCAAGGCCATGAATGTTTTATATTGTTCACTAGATGCAAATGAATTTAATCGAATTTCTACATGTATTTCCACGAAAGAAATTTGGGATAGATTAGAGGTTACCCATGAGGTACAAATCAAGTTAAAGAATCAAAGATTAATATTTTAGTGCATAAATATGAATTGTTTAGCATGGAACAAACTGAAACCATCACATGCATGTACACAAGATTCACTGATATTGTAAATGGTTTGAAAAGTCTAGTAAGACCTATGCTAATTCTGAACTTGTGCATAAAATTCTTAGGTCACTTTCCAAGATCGGGAAGCGAAGATGACTACCATCCAAGAAGCAAAGGACCTAAATGTGTTACCTTTGGAAGAGCTACTTGGATCCTTGATGACTCATGAGCTAATAATGAAACAACATCAAGAGGAGAAAGTCAAGAAAAAGAAGACAATCGCTCTCAAAGCTGCAGAAAGGATATAAGCAGCAGTGATGAAGATGAAGATGACGAGACAGCTCTTCTAGCAAGAAAATTTAAGAAATTCATGCAAAGAAGGAGACCCTTCCACAAGAAGAAATCTGGAACAAAAATGGAAGGAGAAAAGGAAAAGAGAAGGACAAAGAAAAAGAAAAGGAGCCCTTAATTTGTTATGAGTGTAAGAAACCAGGGCATTTTAGATATGACTGTCCTCAACTGAAGAAAGCCTACAAGAAGAAAAAGAAGGCGTATGTTGCAACTTGGAGCGACATCGATGAATCCTCTTCAGAGGAAGAACAAAAAGAAGTTGCAAACATTTGCTTTATGGCAAACGATGACAACGAGGTAAGTTCTAAAACCCTTGTGATGATTTCGCATTTGATGAATTTTTGAAGCTTTTAATGAACTAGTTGATGATTTTAAAGCCTTGAAAAAGAAATACAAATTTTGAAAAATGATAATTCAATTCTCATTAAAGAAAAAGATAATCTTACTCATGAGATTGAAATGCTGAAATCTGAAAATGATAATTTAAAAGAAAGAGAATCAATCTCCAATGAAAATGATAAATTAAAAAGGAAGTTGATAAATATAAAAATATTGTTGATAAATTCATTAATAGTTCTGAAAAACTTAATTTATTATTGAGTAATCAAAGAGCTATATTTGATAAGGCTGATTAGGATATAGGCCTAACATAAAACAAAAGTTTGTCAAAAACTTTTTCAGAAAAGAACCAAATAAAGATGATGTTACATGTCATTATTGTAACAAGAAAGGCCATAAATCCTATGAATGTAAGGCAAGAAATAGTAACAAGAATTTAAGTAGTAAAGAAAGAAAATATGGGTTCCCAAAGGAACAATCTTTTATGCTACTAACCATGAAGGACCCAAGAAGGCTTGGGTACCTAAATATAAGACTTGATCATTTTTGCAGGAGTGTCTTGCGGCCAAAAGAGCAAAGCGAAAGTGGTATCTCGATAGTGGCTGCTCAAGACACATGACGGGTGACAAGGATCAATTCATCACCCTTGAAAGCAAAAGAGGAGGAGTTGTTACGTTTGGTGACAATGGCAAAGGCCAAATCATGGGGTTTGGTAAAATTCAAATAACTCCCTCCACATATATTGAAAATGTTTTATATGTCAATGGTTTAAAACATAATCTAATTAGTATTAGTCAATTATGTGATAAAGGTTTTAAAGTATCATTTGAAGCTTCTATCTGCACTGTTTCTAATCCCATTGATAATAGCATTGTTTTTACTGGAAATAGAAATGGCAATGTATACTTGATTGATTTAGACAATTTGTCTACTAGTAATCATTGCTTAGTTGCTAATAATGCTAATATGAATGAGATTGGTTGGTTATGGCATCGTAGATTAGGTCATGCAAGCACACACCTAATTTCAAAATTAATTAGAATGGATTTAGTAAAAGGTCTTCCACAACTAGATTTTGAAAATAACAAAATTTGCGATGCATGTCAATTTGGAAAACAAACTAGAAACTCTTTCAAAACTAAAAATATTGTTTCCACTTCTAGGCCACTTGAACTACTTCACATGGATCTTTTTGGACCTACTAGAACCACTAGTCTAGGAGGAAAGAAATATGGTCTTGTGATTGTAGATGATTATTCTAGATACACTTGGGTATTGTTTTTAGCTCATAAAGATGAGACCTTTCCATTATTTTTGAAATTCTTCAAGAAGGTCACAAATGAGAAAAATAACACCATAGTGTCTCTTAGAAGTGATCATGGCACTGAATTTGAAAATCATTTATTTGAAAACTTTTGCATTAAAAATGGCATCCATCATAATTTTTCAGCACCTAGAACACCACAACAAAATGGAGTTGTAGAAAGAAAAAATAGAACTTTAGAAGACATGGCCCGTACCATGCTATGTGAAAGCAACCTACCAAAATACTTTTGGGCGGAAGCTATAAACACGGCATGCTACATTCTTAATAGAGCTTTAATTAGGCCAATCATTAAGAAAACTCCTTATGAACTATGGAACAATAGAAAACCAAACATAAGTTACTTTCATGCATTTGGTTGTAAATGTTTCATTCATAATAATGGTAAAGATAATCTAGGAAAATTTGATGCAAAATCTGATGAAGGCATTTTCTTAGGATATTCAACATCTAGTAAAGCCTATAGAGTGTTTAACAAGAGAAACTTAATTGTAGAAGAATCTATTCATGTAATTTTTGATGAATCTTTAGCATCGAGTTCAGGAAAGATTGATGATGAGGAAGATACAAACATATTAGAAAGAGACATTGAAAAATTAAATATAAATATCTTCAGATCATGAACAAGAAGTTAAAGATGATGATTCTCCTAGTGTTGATGTTGTTGATGCAAATCATAATGATGTAGATCTTCCTAGAGATTGGAGATATGCCTATGGTCATCCAAAAGAATTAATTATAGGTGATCCATCTCAAGGAGTAAGAACTAGATCATCAATGAGAAACATCAATAATCATCTTGCATTTGTATCTCAAATTGAACCTAAAACTATTGAAGAGGCTAAAAAAGATAATAATTGGATGTTAGCTATGCAAGAGGAATTAAATCAATTTACTAGAAATAATATCTGGACCCTTGTAGATAGACCTAAAGATCATTCTGTTATAGGATCAAAATGGGTATTTAGAAATAAATTAGATGAAAATGGCATAGTAATTAGAAACAAAGCTAGATTAGTCACAAAAGGATATAATCAAGAAGAAGGAATTGATTTTGATGAAACTTTTGCACCTGTAGCTAGATTAGAAGCAATTAGATTATTACTCGCATTTGCATGTCATATGCATATCAATTTATTTCAAATGGATGTTAAAAGTGCATTTTTAAATGGATTTATAAATGAGAAGTTTTTGTTGAACAACCTCCTGGTTTTGAAGATCATAAATTTCAAATCATGTTTTTAAATTGCACAAAGCACTATATGGTTTAAAACAAGCACCTAGAGCTTGGTATGAAAGATTAAGTAAATTTTGATTGAAAATGATTTTACAAGAGGAAATGTTGATAAAACACTATTTTTGAAAAGAAAAGACAAGGATTTATTAGTAGTACAAATATATGTTGATGATATTGTATTCGGTGCTACTAACAATCTTTTGTGTCAAGAATTTGCTAAGTTAATGCAGGGTGAATTCGAAATGAGCATGATGGGAGAACTCAACTTCTTCCTAGGACTTCAAATCAAGCAAAGCAAAGAGGAATTTTCATCAATCAAGCAAAATACACAAAAGAACTTCTCAAGAAGTTTGGAATGGAGTCAATCAAACCACTTGGAACACCTATGAGTCCTTCATGCAAATTGGACAAAGATGAAGATGGTAAGAAAGTAGATCAAAAACATTATAGAGGTATGATCGGATCTCTTCTTTACTTAACAGCTAGTAGACCAGATATCATGTTTGCTGTTTGTTTATGTGCTAGATTTCAATCTGAACCTAAAGAATCTCACTTAATTGCTGTGAAAAGAATCTTAAGATATTTAAGTGGAACTAAAAATGTAGGTTTATGGTACTCTAGAGACTCAACATTAAACTTGATTGCATATTCTGATTCTGACTATGCTGGATGCAAACTAGATAGAAAAAGCACAAGTGGTGCATGTCAATTTTTAGGAAGTAACTTAATCTCTTGGTTTAGCAAAAAGCAAAATTCGGTTGCATTATCAACTGCTGAAGCAGAATATGTTGCAGCTGGAAGTTGCTGTGCTCAAATCCTTTGGATTAAGAGACAACTTGAAGATTATGGCATAACACTTGATAAAACTCCTATTAGATGTGATAATACGAGTGCAATAAATTTAACAAAAAATCCAATTCAACATTCAAGAACAAAACACATTGAAATTAGATATCACTTTATAAGAGAACATGTAGCTAATAATGAAATTTGTCTTGATTATGTTAATACTGAAGAACAATTAGCTGATATATTTATAAAACCTTTAAGTGAAGAGAGATTTTGTTATCTTAGAGGTGAATTAGGGATTTGTGACCCTTTGGAATGATTTTGAAACTCTAAGGAATGACTATCTAGATTTCTATTAATTTCTTGATATTCCTTTCATAATTTTAAGGACAAATTATCTAGTCATCTGAGCAATTTGATTCTTCATATTCCAAAGATTTTTTTAAAATTTTATTGAACCTATTTTGATAAGTTTCAGATGTTTGAATCTCATTGTTTTTCTCTGAAACTGTCAGTGGAGTCGACACCTCGTCTGTGTCGCTCTCGGTCCTGACCTTGGAGCCGACACCCGTATAAGTGGAGCCGACTCCAGTTCGAGCGCTGACTGTGTTAGCGATTTGGAGTCGACACCCGACTTTGCGGGAGTCGACACCTGGGGTCCCAAATCGACTTTATTAGGGCAGAGTCGACACCTTCGTCATTTCATTCTTTTCAATCCTTAACCAAACTCTTCCAAACTCTCTCAAAACCTCCCCAACTCAAATTCCACTCTATTCGAACTTTCCTAAGGATCTAAATGGCACCTAAGAGGAGAGGATCTGTACTTGGAGCGCCCGTGACGACTGGGAAGCGTTCGGCGAGGCGACCCGTCCGCGAGCCGTCTCCGAGCGAGGATTCTACAACCCAATCGGAATCCAGGCCCTTCTTCTCCTCAGGTAGATACCTTAGCCGGGAGAGTAATTACCATGGGTAGAAAGGTCGATTTCGAATTCTTTGAGTCCGAGGGTTTTTCAATTGGAAATCAACTCAAAGAGCTAGGTTGGGATAAAGTGTGCTCATTAGATGTTCCTACCTATCCGGCCCTTGTCAAGGAGTTCTACTTCAATTTGTCAAGAGGTGATGGTGGGATCGTAAGCTCTGTTAGAGGTAAAAGAATCCACCTTACTTTTCAGAAATTAGGAAATCTTCTAAGCATTCCTATCATCGGATTAGCAGCAGATATTCACAGTGAGAGGTCAGATGCTCTGTCAAGGATGTTAGGGAGAGAAGTAACAGAATTTGAAGAGGTTAGGGCTAACCAATTGCCCTTGGAGTTGAGGTTACTTCATAATATTTGCAGCAGAATTTTATTCCCTAAGACCGGACGATTTGAGTATGTCTCGGAGCGAGACATAGTGGTGATGGATAGTGTGTTGACTGGTCAACCCATAACCTTGCTGCAATGATGATTTTCTATATGGCCGAGGCTGGAGGAAAAAGGAGATCTTCCCTACCCTACGGTATGATTTTGACTATGGTTTTCAGGAGCCAAGGAGTTGTGATTTTGGATAATGAGCCTTCCAAGAACCTTAGGCATACTGACTACTATAGTTTGGCTACAGTTCATCGGATGGGATTTGTGAAGGTTAATGGACAATGGGAGAGGAAAGGCAGTTTGGATGTGAGAGCCACTGAAATGAGGTCTTCAGCACCTTTTGAGGCTGGTCCGTCTGTGAGGGTTCCTTCTCCATAGCCTGGCAGTCCTGCTGCTCCTGCTCCAGTTCGGTACCTCCATCTACTTCATCTGTCGGATTTTCAGACATTCAATTGGAGCAACTTAAAAGTCTACTTGCTGCTCAGAAGGAAGAAATGAAGACTGAGTTTGACAGTCATTTATGAATTTAAAGAGACCCTTTACTCTTTGGATGATCGCATTAGTAAAATTGAGTCCACTCTTGGCTCATCTGCTGAATCCTTAAGGAATGATCTAAAGAACATATTTGAAGAACTTAAGGATATTTGTGGAGACTCTGAAACCTACTCCAGATGCAATGCTGAACTTCAAGATAAGATCATGACTGCATGCTCATTTGTTGATAGAAGATTAAAAGAATTTGTAGCGACTCAGAGTGAAGGGATGGAAAAAATTTTAGAACATTTACAAAGGATTATTAGAACTAATCTGTGATTATCATGTAATGAAGTACAGGTTTTTGATTCAATGAAGTGTAAGCTGTTGTTAATGTTTTATCTTGAAATCTTAATGTAATGATGTATAGTTTGATGTTTGACAAAGTTCAGTTTCACTTTGTAATACCTGACTTTTTGATGTAATGAAATTATCTTTTGATCTATCAATTTACTCTTCTTAATCTTTTTGTTGATTACAAAAAAGGGGAGAAAGTTATGTCGTATATGCATTGATTAGTTATGCTTTGATTGGTATTTGATTGGTATTAAATTATTTTGGATATGCATAAGCTTAAGTGAAAATTGATATAACTGAATTTAGGTATCAAACACTAAAATGTAAAGCAAAAGGAAGAACAATTGTTAAATTGAACTTCATAGGGGGAGCTACCTTATTCAGGGGGAGCTTACCTGTGAGGATCACATCTTTGAAAATTTTGATTTGAGAATCCTATGCATATACTCAATGTTTTTATAATCATCAAAAAGGGGAGATTGTTGACCCAATTATTGATTTTGATGATTAATAAAGGAATTGAGTATATTCATTGTGTTACTAATAAATTTAACAAGTGTTTCAGGGCTTAAAAATATTTGTTTAATCAAAAGGCATCAAGAAACGTGTTTTGAATCAAGTGCCAAAGGTAAGTTTCAAAATTCAGAGCCTGGAGTCGACACCTAGAAAGTCTGGAGCCGACCCATGGCCAATCAAATGTCTTTCTGATTTTTGATACGGTCCGAAGCCGACACCCAGAGTTTCGGAGCCGACACCCAGAGTTTCGGAGTCGACACTTACAGTGTCTGGAGCCGACTCCGACACGGGGATAGAACGCATGATTTTTGACTACCTTGGAGCCGACACTTACAGTCTTTTGGAGCCGACACCTGAACATGGCGAGCCGACACTTTACTTTTTCGGAGCCGACTCCTCAACGAGCTCAGAACTTTCTATTTTTGGATACACGACTTGGAGCCGACACCTAAAAAGTTGGAGCCGACTCCAACCTGTCAGGAACGGATTTTTAAATTGCCAGATCAGCTCAAACGGTAATATTTTCTTTACCTAACCCCTAACGGCTATATTTCATGTATGGAAAAACTTTCCAGGTACATTCCAACGGCTAGTTTCACACCCAAAAATGGATTAAATGGAATCTATAAAAGGGGGAAGAGCGTTCGTTTGAAAAAAAAAAGAAAAAGAAAAAATAGAGAAATCATATTGAAAAAATCGAGAGGTCTTGAGCAAGAAATCAAGAGAAAAGAATCCACGTTCAAATTCTTCCACTCCAAAAAGCTCAAAGAGAAATCCAAGGCGTTCAACTTGAAAAATCGAAGGATTTTCCAAAAGAAGAAAAAGCCTGTTTTTGTGATTTCCCAACTTCTCATCTGCAACATCTGTGAAGAATCGGAGCTGAGGCTTGATTCAACATCTCAAAAGAGAAGAGGAAAAGAAGAAAAGCTCAAATCCAATCATCTTCAAATCAGGCTTTTCTAAACTTGTTTATTTACTTTGAATATTTGCTCATTTAAGGAGCTGTGTTTTATTGTAAACATTATTCTTTCTTATTTTTGCTAGTTCAATCAAGGGGATTTGTTGGCCCAGATGGCAACCCAAGAGGGGGGGGGGGGGGGGGTGAATTGGGTTCTTAAAAATTTAAGACTTTTTGACTATTAAATTATTAGTTAGCAAGATGTGCAAGTGATATCAACTAATAAGCAATGAACAAGCAGTTAATAAAGAGAGATAGAGATAGAGAAAATTAGGCACGGCAAACACAAAGCAATTTTATAGTGGTTCGGCGCAACCAGCACCTACGTCCACTCCCAAGATTCACTTGGGTCCACACTATAATCTCTCTAGATTACAGCCGAGTTGTTTTCCAAGCTCACAACTCAAACTTGTTGTTTTACCGGGCGCACAACGAACCCAGCTGGTTTTAACTCAGGCTTACCAGCACAAAACCCTACACGTTGTTTTTCTTTGGGCTTACAACTAACCCAATACAAGCACTCCGGCTTGCAACGAGGTATACCAACCTCCACTAATTCAATCCACAGATTGAATCAGCAAAATAATAAAGATAGAGTTTGAACAATAAGGTGCTCCCCTTGAGCAGATATACAAATTAAGTACAAAATGATATAAGGTTAGAAAAGCCTGATAATTTTGCCGATGGTAGATGCTTGGGCTTTCTCCCTTCTTCTCTTCAACTCCTCTTGAAGTGTTGAATCACGCCTCAGCTAGATTCTTGACCGTAGAAGTGTTTGGAGTTGAGATGAAGCTTTATCCTCTTTTAAAAATCCGCAGATTTGACCTTTGAAAAGCACTTGGATTTTCTTCTGGCTTTTGTGGAATGATGAGAAGGAGTAGACGTATCTTCCACTTGGATTTCACTCCTTTTGAAACACTCCTCTTTGAGCTAAAAGATTTTTCCACTAAGCTCTATTTTTCCCTCTTTTCAAATGATATTCTTTTCTCTCTTTTTGATTTTCTCTGGGTTTTTGATTTGAAAAGAACTCCTCTATTTATAGATTCTGCAAAAATATGTCCGTTAGAATCAAGGAAAAATAGTCATTATTCAAAAATCTTACCGTTGGGGCTGATGTGTCATCGTTAAAAATCGCGCCCAAAAATCGTGGAGTCGACTCGAGCTCTGAGGGAGTCGGCTCGAGGTCGATTACCAAAAATAGAAACATTTTAAGCATTGAAGAGTCGACTCGCGAAAACACAAGTGTCGGCTCCTGAAAGTCGGGAGTCGACTCGAGAAACATGGGGAGTCGACTCGAGAAGTGCTCAAAAATGAGACTTTCTGGTGTCTGAGTCGAGTCGGCTCGCACAGTCGTGAGTCGGCTCGCGAAGGTTTCAGGGGTCGACTCTTGAAAACTCAAGTGTCGACTCAAGACAACATTGAAACTCAGACAATGGGGAGTCGACTCGGAAACCCTTGAGTCGGCTCGGGAGCGATACAAAAATCAGAAAAATGTTCTGATTGACTTTAAAGCTCGTCCCAAATGTATTAAAATAATTTTAAATGATATTTTGACTTGAAAACAATAAATATGTCATTAAGCATGAATTCAAGACATGTTTCAAGAAATCATAGATTAAAATATATTATGTAAGAATTTCTTTTCGAGATTCTAAAATAGTGTTTGAAAACTCTCTATCAAATTGATTCAAAAATCAGTGAATTAACCATTTAGAGTCCATTGGTTTCTTTTTGAATAAGCTCAAGATTTTTGATAGATAAACTCATTGTTTTATTTAAAATACTCATGGCTTTTGGAAATCATCAAAATCAATAAAGTTGGGGCAATTATGTTTCAATAATTTCTCAACAATCTCCCCCTTTTTGATGATGACAAAAACATTGAGTATATGCATTATAACATTGAAAGATTTATGATATCAAAATCAGCTTTTGTGTTCATGGAAAAGCTCCCCCTCAATGAGGTAGCTCCCCCTAAGAACCTCAATTCAAAAAGGATTTTTAAATTTAAAAACTTAAGCCAAATAACCTTTTTCTTATTTAATTCTCCCCCTTATTTAATTAGGGCAATTAAAAAGATGATGCAATATACGATTAATTTATAAATTCTCTCCCCTTTTTTGTAATCAACAAAAAGGTTGAGATGCATCAGAGCATCAACTTGGTTAATTCATTCGAATTCATTCAGCATTTAAGTTATCAATTAAGTATTGAGATATTCAAAATTATATCAGATTAACCATAAGCATTCAAAGATATTCAAGTGTACTCATAATTGAAATGAACATAACTTTTCTCATTACTATAAAAGTACATCAAATTACATCAAAATGTAATACAAGCTCATGGAATCAAATTTAAACCAACTTAGATTCATCAAAGTTCAAATACATTCATATTAAAGCAAAATTTCCTAGATACAATCTAGAAAGGAAGTCTAGAAATACAAACTAAGATAAGTATCAAATTCATTTGACACGCTTGAAAATCAAACTTTTTAAGTGTCCAATCATCTCCATGATATCATCCTTTTGAGATTTGTTAAAGTCATTCATGGTTACTTGAATTTGATCAACTGCTGCATCAATATCTCTTCTTAACTGATTGGTTCTATCAAGATATACATTGGATCCATCAGCTATCCCTTGAAGTCTTTCAAAGATATTCTTAAGCTCAGCATTGAGTGAATCCACATGAGTACCAATAGAGAATGAAAATAAGTCAAGTCTTGAAATGATATTTTCCTTTAATTCTTTAATGTCTTCTCTTAATTGACCAATTTCATCTTTCCTTTGATTATCAAACTCAGCAAACATAGATCTAAGTTGACATAACTGCTCATCTGAAAACTCACAGAAGAGATGAAGCCTGAGGTGGAGGAGAATAATGCATGCTAGGTCCTGCCTCAGACGGTCCAGCAACAGAAGGTCCAACCTCGACCTCAGCTCCAATGTCTTCAACTCTGTCCTCAGCAGCTCTAATCATCTTGACCTTTTCTTATCCAATTACCATTAACTTTCTTGAAGCCCATGCGGTGAATAGTGGCCAGTGAATAGTAGTCAGTATGTCTCAAATTCTTCTTGGGCTCACTATCACTAAAAACAATTCCTTGGCTTCTGAATAACTGAGTCAAGATCATACCATAGGGAAGACAGGATTTCCTCTTACTTCCACAATCAGCTATATACCATAAAATCATGATGGGTAAGTTGATTGGCTTCCCTGAAACTACAGCATCCATGACAAAGATATCCCTCTCAGATAAGTAGTCAAACCGGCCTGTCTTAGGGAATAGAATTCTGCTGCAAATGTTGTGTAGCAATCTTAAGTCCAGTGGCAGCTGACTGGCAAAAACTTCTTCAAATCCCTCAAAGTTTCTATTCAATAATCTGGTGAGGGCAGGAGACCTATCCTCTGGGTCAAAGGTGGAGGTCCTGATAGGGGTAAGTCCAATAGCTTAGAAAGAATGACGGCAGTGACATTCAAACCAACTCCTCTACAGTACTGACCAATCCATTGTCCCTCTAGTCAATTTCTATAAAACTCTTTTACCAGCAGGGTATGTAGGACAGTCTAGGGAGCATATTTTTCAAACCCCATTTCTCTCAACTGTGAACCTACAAGTAATCCCTCTCTCTCAAACAAATCGAAATCAAACTTCCTTCCAGTGGTAATGACCCTACTTGCAAGGTCTACCTGAGGAGTAGAGACAGTAGGAGCAGGTGATCATCCGAAGAGGAAGCAGACGAAGATTCCGGAGTCGGCTCGCGGACGGGTCGACGCACGGTCTTCTTCCTTTTCATCCCGGCACGGCTACTACTGGCACCACGGGTTTTGGGGCCATTGATTCAAGGTGGAATGATTGTTCAAGGTTTTTGGAAGATTTTGGAAAGTTTGAAAGGTTTTGGAGGGTTTTGAGAATGATTTGGAATGATTAGAATCGATCGATGGGTCGGCTCGTGCCCTAAATAAGCGATTTGGGACCACGTCGAGTCGACTCGCGCAAAGCGTGGAGTCGGCTCGGGTAAGTCACAGAGCACGGACACGATCTCGAGTCGACTCGCTCAGAGAGGGGTCGACTCCTGAGTTTCAGCAGAAACTCGAGTCGACTCCGATACTCTCGAGTCGGCTCCGAAAATTTCAGAGAAAAATTAATTGAGATTCAGAGAATCTGAAATAAGTCCGAAATTTGATCTTTGAGTATGATTAAAAATCATGGATTTGAGAGATCAAATTGATATGAGTTCTAGATAAAATTTCCTTAAGATTTTGAGAATTTGAAAGAATTCTAGATATATTTCCTTAGAGGTTTCAAAATTTATTCAAAAGGATTACAAATTCCTAGCTCTCCTCTAAGATAACAAAATCTTTCTTCATTTAAAGGTTTAGTGAATATGTCAGCTAATTGTTCTTCAGTGTTTACATAATCTAAACAAATTTCATCATTAGCTACATGTTCCCTTATAAAATGATATCTAATTTCTATGTGTTTTGTTCTTGAGTGTTGAATCGGATTTTTAGTTAAGTTGATTGCGCTAGTGTTATCACATCTTATGGGTGTTTTATCAAGTGTGATACCATAGTCTTCAAGTTGTCGCTTAATCCATAGGATTTGCGCACAGCAACTTCCAGCTGCTACATATTCAGCTTCAGTAGTTGATAATGCAACTGAATTTTGCTTTTTGCTAAACCATGTGATTAAGTTACTACCTAAGAATTGGCATGCACCACTTGTGCTCTTTCTATCTAATTTACATCCAGCATAATCAGAATCTGAATATGCAATTAGGTTTAATGTGGAATCTCTAGAATACCATAAACCTACATTTTTAGTTCCATTTAGATATCTTAAAATTCTTTTAACAGCTATTAAATGTGATTCTTTAGGTTCAGATTGAAATCTAGCACATAAACATACTGAAAACATGATATCTGGTCTACTTGCTGTTAAATAAAGAAGGGATCCGATTATACCTCGATAATACTTTTGGTCAACCTTTTTACCTTCTTCATCTTTGTCCAGCTTGCATGAAGGACTCATTGGAGTTCCGAGGGGTTTCATTGTTTCCATACCAAACTTTTTGAGTAGTTCTCTTGTGTATTTGGTTTGGTTGATAAAGATTCCCTCTTTGCTTGTTTGATCTGGAGTCCAAGGAAGAAGTTGAGTTCTCCCATCATGCTCATCTCGAATTCTCCCTGCATCAACTTTGCAAATTCTTGACAAAGAGAATCGTTAGTAGCACCAAAAATAATGTCATCTACGTATATTTGTACTACAAGTAAATCTTTACCTTTTCTTTTCAAAAACAAAGTTTTATCAACATTTCCTCTTGTAAAATCATTTTCTATTAAGAATTTACTTAACCTATCATACCAAGCTCTAGGTGCTTGTTTCAAACCATATAAAGCTTTGTGCAATTTAAAAACGTGATTTGAAAACTCGTGATCTTCAAAACCTGGTGGTTGTTCTACATAAACTTCTTCATTAATAAATCCATTTAAAAATGCGCTTTTTACATCCATTTGAAATAAGTTAAATTCATATGACATGCAAATGCAAGTAATAGCCTAATGGCTTCTAATCTAGCTACAGGTGCAAAGGTTTCATCAAAATCAATACCTTCCTCTTGATTATATCCTTTAGCAACCAATCTAGCTTTGTTTCTAATTACAATGCCATTTTCATCTAGTTTATTTCTATAAATCCATTTTGATCCTATTACTGAATGATTTTTAGGTCTTTCAACTAAGGTCCAAACATTATTTCTTGTAAATTGATTTAGTTCTTCTTGCATAGCTAACATCCAATTATTATCTTTTTCAGCTTCTTCATAGTTTTAGGTTCAATTTGTGATACAAATGCAAGATGATTACTAATATTTCTCATGTATGATCTAGTCCTTATTCCTTGAGATGGATCGCCTATAATCAATTCCTTAGGATGACTATGAGCATATCTCCAGTCTCTTGGAAGATCTACATCATTATGATCAATATTGACATCATCGTCCTTATGTGAATCATCATCTTTAGCTTCTTGTTCATGATCAGAAGATACTTCAATATTAAGTTTTTCAAGATCTTTTTCAATTATGTTTGTATCTTCCTCATCATCAATCTTTTCAGATCCAGTTGCTAAAGATTCATCAAAAACTACATGAATGGATTCTTCAACTACTAAGGTTTTCTTGTTAAAGATTCTATATGCCTTACTAGTTGTTGAATAACCTAGAAAAATTCCTTCATCAGATTTAGCATCAAATTTTCCTAAGTTGTTTTTACCATTATTATGAATGAAACATTTACATCCAAATGCATGAAAGTATTTTATATTTGGTTTTCTTTCATTCCATAATTCATAAGGTGTTTTCTTTAATATTGGTCTTATTAAAGCTCTGTTTAAGATGTAACATGCTGTGTTAATTGCTTCCGCCCAAAAATACTTTGGTAAGTTGCTTTCACATAGCATGGTACGGGCCATGTCTTCTAGAGTTCTATTTTTTCTTTCAACTACACCATTTTGTTGTGGAGTCCTAGGGGCTGAAAAATTATGATTAATTCCATTTTCAGTGCAGAAATTTTCAAAAAGTGATTTTCAAATTCTGTTCCATGATCACTTCTAAGAGATACTATAGTAGTTTTTTCTCATTTGTGACTTTCTTGAAAATTTCAGGAACATCGAGAAAGTCTCATCTTTGTGAGCTAAAAACATTACCCAAGTATATCTAGAATAATCATCTACAATCACTAGACCATATTTCTTTCCTCCTAGACTTGTGGTTCTAGTTGGTCCAAATAGGTCCATGTGAAGTAGCTCTAGTCCCCTAGAAGTTGAAACAATGTTTTTAGATTTAAAAGAACTTCTAGTTTGTTTTCCAAATTGACATGCATCACATATTTTATTATTTTCAAAATCTAGTTTAGGTAACCTTTAACTAAATCCATTTTAATTAGTTTTGAAATAAGGTGTGTGCTTGCATGACCTAATCTACGATGCCACAACCAACTAATTTCATTTATGTTAGCATTGTCAGCAATTAAGCAATGATCACTCAAAGATAATTTTTCTAAGTCAACTAAGTAAACATTGCCATGTCTATAACCAGTAAATACAATGCTATCATCAATAGAATTAGTTACAGTGCATAATGAAGATTTAAATGAAACATTAAAATTTTTATCACATAATTGACTTATGCTAATTAGATTATGCTTCAAACCATTAACATAAAGTACATTATCAATAACTATAGATGGAGTTATGCGAACTTTACCAAGGCCCATAATTTGACCTTTACCGTTGTCGCCAAACGTCACAACTCCACCTTTCTTTTCCTCCAGGGTGATGAATTCATCTTTGTCACCCGTCATATGTCTTGAGCAGCCACTATCAAGGTACCACTTTTTCTTTGATCTTTTGGCTACAAGACATTCCTGCAATATCATCAAACTTTATGCTTAGGTACCCAAGCTTTCTTGGGTCCTTCATGGTTAGCAGCAATAAAAATTGTTCCTTTCGGAACCCATATTTTCTTAGCTTTAATATTTAACTTGTTGTTATTTTTAATGTTTTGCATTCAAATGATTTATGACCTTTTTCATTACATTTAAACAAGTATATTACTTTGATTGCTTTTATAAAAATATTCTTTAGAGATTTCTGTTTTCTTAATGTGTTATATCCTAAACCAGCTTTGTCAAAAATAGCTTTTTGACTATCTAGGATCATGTTAAGTTTAGTTGAACTTAAGGTGAATTTCTCAACTATGTCTTTATATTTTTTAACATCTTTCTTAAGAGAGTCAATTTCTTTAGCTTGCTGTTCTTTATCTAAAGCTAAAGTTTTTAGTTGATCTTTTAAATCTTTAGTTGAGTTTTTAGTTTCAGATTTTAATGAAATCTTTTTCTTGATTAAGATTATCTCTTTCTTTCCTAAGTTCTTCTTTTTCATTAGTTAGGTTCTTAACTTCTAAAGCTAATTCATTTTTACTTTTAGCTAAACTAATATTCATTTTTCAAAAACTTATACTTTTTCTTTAAGGATTTAAAATCAATCATAAGTTCATTGAAAGCCTCAAACATTTCATCAAATGTAAAATCATCATTTGAGTTTTCAGAACTTACCTCATTGTCGTTGTCGTTGTCGTTGGCCATGAAACAAATATTGGCAACTTCCTTTTGCTCATCTTCTTCCGACGAGGAAGATTCTTCAGACCATGTTGCCATATAAGCTTTCTTCTTTTTCTTGTAGGCCTTTTTCAGTAAAGGACAGTCATACTTAAGTGCCCTGGCTTTTTGCACTCATAACATACTAAGGGCTCTTTTTCTTTTTCTTTCTCCTTGTCCTTTTTCTTATCCTTTTCTCCTTCAAATCTTGCTCCAAATTTCTTTTTATGGAAGGCCTTTTTCTCATAAATCTTCTGAATTTTTGGCCAAGAGAGCAGTTTCCTCATCATCTTCATCATTACTTTCACTGCTGCTCTCTTCCATTTCTGCAGTCTTGAGGGCAAAAGTTTTCCTTCTTTTTGTTTCCTCCTCAACGTGCTGCTTCATTGTTAGCTCGTGGGTCATTAAGGATCCTAGAAGCTCCTCTAAGGTAGTGCATTGAGGTCCTTTGCTTCTTGGATAGCAGTGACTTTCGCTTCCCACGATCTTGGTAGTGACCTAAGAATTTTACGCACAAGATCAGCATTAGTATAAACTCTACCAAGACTTTTCAAACCATTCACAATATCAGTAAATCTAGTGAACATGCATGTGATGGTTTCAGTTTGTTCCATTGTAAACAATTCATATTTGTGAACCAAAATGTTTTTTTTGATTCCTTTACTTGGTTTGTTCCTTCATGAGTAATTTCCAACCTATCCCAAATTTCTTTGGCGGAATTACAAGTTGAGATTCGGTTGAATTCATTTGAATCCAAGGAACAATACAAAATATTAATGGCTTTAGCATTTAGTTGTGCCATTCTTCTATCATTATCATTCCAATCCCTTTCGGGTTTAGGAACAATAGTGCCATCAATAAGGTGTGTGGGTGTACTAGGTCCATTAATTATAACACCCCAAAGCTCATAATCAGAAGCTTGAATGAATATCCTCATTCTAGCTTTCCAATAAGAATAGTTTGAGCCATTAAAAAGTGGAGGTCTATTCGTAGAATGACCTTCAGCAAAACTTGACCCAATTTGTGTTGCCATATGGATCTTTAGCCCTTGATCGTGAGATCAAATTCTAAATGAGCACTTGCTCTGATACCAATTGTTGGCCCAGATGGCAACCCAAGAGGGGGGGTGAATTGGGTTCTTAAAAATTTAAGACTTTTTGACTATTAAATTAGTTAGCAATATGTGCAAGTGATATCAACTAATAAGCAATGAACAAGCAGTTAATAAAGAGAGATAGAGATAGAGAAAATTAGGCACGGCAAACACAAAGCAATTTTATAGTGGTTCGGCGCAACCAGCACCTACGTCCACTCCCAAGATTCACTTGGGTCCACACTATAATCTCTCTAGATTACAGCCGAGTTGTTTTCCAAGCTCACAACTCAAACTTGTTGTTTTACCGGGCGCACAACGAACCCAGCTGGTTTTAACTCGGGCTTACCAGCACAAAACCCTACACGTTGTTTTTCTTTGGGCTTACAACTAACCCAACACAAGCACTCCGGCTTGCAACGAGGTATACCAACCTCCACTAATTCAATCCACAGATTGAATCAGCAAAATAATAAAGATAGAGTTTGAACAATAAGGTGCTCCCCTTGAGCAGATATACAAATTAAGTACAAAATGATATAAGGTTAGAAAAGCCTGATAATTTTGCCGATGGTAGATGCTTGGGCTTTCTCCCTTCTTCTCTTCAACTCCTCTTGAAGTGTTGAATCACGCCTCAGCTAGATTCTTGACCGTAGAAGTGTTTGGAGTTGAGATGAAGCTTTATCCTCTTTTGAAAATCCACAGATTTGACCTTTGAAAAGCACTTGGATTTTCTTCTGGCTTTTGTGGAATGATGAGAAGGAGTAGACGTATCTTCCACTTGGATTTCACTCCTTTTGAAACACTCCTCTTTGAGCTAAAAGATTTTTCCACTAAGCTCTATTTTTCCCTCTTTTCAAATGATATTCTTTTCTCTCTTTTTGATTTTCTCTGGGTTTTTTGATTTGAAAAGAACTCCTCTATTTATAGATTCTGCAAAAATATGTCCGTTAGAATCAAGGAAAAATAGCCGTTATTCAAAAATCTTACCGTTGGGGCTGATGTGTCATCGTTAAAAATCGCGCCCATAAATCGTGGAGTCGACTCGAGCTCTGAGGGAGTCGGCTCGAGGTCGATTATCAAAAATAGAAACATTTTAAGCATTGAAGAGTCGACTCGCGAAAACACAAGTGTCGGCTCCTGAAAGTCGGGAGTCGACTCGAGAAACATGGGGAGTCGACTCGAGAAGTGCTCAAA
This sequence comes from Calamus simplicifolius, assembly GCA_900491605.1. NCBI lineage: Eukaryota > Viridiplantae > Streptophyta > Magnoliopsida > Arecales > Arecaceae > Calamus > Calamus simplicifolius. The sequence goes on along the minus strand of UESW01004238.1, from coordinate 844,713 downwards.
AATGAGACTTTCTGGTGTCTGAGTTGAGTCGGCTCGCACAGTCGTGAGTCGGCTCGCGAAGGTTTCAGGGGTCGACTCTTGAAAACTCAAGTGTCGACTCAAGACAACATTGAAACTCAGACAAATGGGGAGTCGACTCGGAAACCCTTGAGTCGGCTCGGAAGCGATACAAAAATCAGAAAAATGTTCTGATTGACTTTAAAGCTCGTCCCAAATGTATTAAAATAATTTTAAATGATATTTTGACTTGAAAACAATAAATATGTCATTAAGCATGAATTCAAGACATGTTTCAAGAAATCATAGATTAAAATATATTATGTAAGAATTCTTTTCGAGATTCTAGAAATAGTGTTTGAAAACATCTCTATCAAATTGATTCAAAAATCAGTGAATTAACCATTTAGAGTCCATTGGTTTCTTTTTGAATAAGCTCAAGATTTTTGATAGATAAACTCATTGTTTTATTTAAAATACTCATGGCTTTTGAAATCATCAAAATCAATAAAGTTGGGGCAATTATGTTTCAATAATTTCTCAACAGGATTGAATTAGTGCAGGTAGTATGCCTCAGGGCAAGTTAGATTAGCTTGTGTTTGGGTTTTGTGCTGGTGAGCCCGGAAAACCAGCTGGGTTCGTTGTGATCCCTGGGAAACAACAAGTTTTGAGTTGTGATCTTGTAAAACAACTCGGCTGTAATCTAGTTGATTATAGTGTGGACCCAAGTGGAACTTAGGAGTGGACGTAGGTGTTGGATACACCGACCATTATAAAATTCTTGTATTTGCGTGCTTTAATTGTCTCTCTCTCTATCTCTTCATTTGTGATTGAAATTTATTCTGCACTTAATTATTTCAAAGCCGATAGTTTTAAAAGGTTAAAATTTTTAAGAACCCAATTCATCCCCCCTTCTTGGATTGCCATCTGGGCCAACACTCTCTTTAACTATTTAAAGGCTTCAGTGATTAAAGCAAAGAATTGATCAAAAAATTATCTTGACATCTCTCTTCATTAATCCCTTGTTAAGTCAAGTCTATTGTTTTAAGACAAGTTCACCATTTTAAGATAGGGGCTAAGGAAGAGAATCAGAAAGGATAATAGGATAGTAAGAGAAGTTTTGAAAAGGGCCTTTGAAATACTCTTCGTGAGGGTAAAGGTTCTATCAAAAAGGAAGGTTATCGAAAGAAGAAAGGCTTTCAAAAGGAGTTTCAAAACAAGCAAATAAGAAGTAGGAGTGCTTCCTTATTCTAGTTTCTGTGTGAATCATTTTTGAAGGATATACACTTGTGTGCCTAGTGGAATAAAGGATATAAGCATTATAGGTATCCTTCAATATCCTAAAATATTGTCTTATTATTTGATATAATCAAAGGGTCCTAGATCTAGGGTTTTGGTTGACTAGGGTTTCAAGGTTTAAAAAATTTTAAAATTCAGTCTTTCGTTGTGCAACTGAATCCTAGCAAATTTGACTCAAGATTGGGTTAGTATGTCAAGCTCTCTTAGCCACATCCAAACATCATTAAGGTCCCCTCAAAGACTAATATCACAAGGGTAATATTTTTTTTTTGTACACTCATCCCTATATTTTACACTTCTCTAGGTAAAGTCCCCTTGTGTTTGAAGTCTTCCACATCCTTGTCTCTAAAACATCTCAACTTCTTGTATAACAAGTGGTTAAATACTTTTAGGCCCCCAAAACTTTCCATGAATACCACTCCCTTGCATTTTCATTCATTCCATGCATTCCCTCTTTGTACTCTCACATCTTCGCATCTCTTAACCTCCCCCAACACACCATTTCATTTGCTTTCTCACATTCTTATCTCCTATCCTTATCCTAAATCCATTAAGAGACTAAAATGAAGGGACTTCTATTGCTCATGCCCGGAATAGGCACACAACATCGCTTGAAGTCTTTCTCATATATTCTTATATCCATAACCATCTCATGCCAATTTTTCAATCTACAGGTCAATTTGTTTAGAATTCAAAATCTTAAGAATGTCTAAATGCAAGTATTAATATTTGATTTCTTACCTATTATTCCACACCCTAGCTCCCATTCTCATTAGGTTACCTATTCTCCTGCATTTCTTCACTTCTCTACGTGCCCTCCTATGATCCTACTCTTCAAACAATCTAAAAGGCCATAAGTGAAGGCCCAAGGAGCAACCTAAGAGGACAGGGATGAACTGGGCTATAAAAATTAAAAAGCCTAACTTAAATAATGATACAATAAAAATTTAAGCAATGAAAGATCAATAAACAAAAGATATTAGCAAGTAAATAAAATATTAAAAGTAAAATGAGGTAAGAGATTTTTATAGCAGTTCGACACTCCTAATTTCTTATGTCCATATTCTAAGTCTCTTACTTGGATATTCTATTATCTGAATTTTTTTTTTTCTTCGGGTGAAGAACAAATGCTTGTACACCTCCTTTTTTTTTTAAGTTAAGAAGTAACTTTCACAAGAGCTTTCAAAGCAAGAACAATACTATCTACTTGAAGAATACTCGTAAACCAACACCCAATTGTTGTAAATTTTTTAATTAAGATATGAACTTTGGTTAAGAAAAAATGTGCACTTAAGTCTTAAAAAGCTTTTTCTAAAGTTTTTTTCAATGATTTTCATCCTAAAATTTCATATTCCAACTAGGAAAGAACCCTCAAATATATAGGCAGAAGAAATATGGCTGTTGGGGCTTTTTGGTAGCTTCAATAATCATATGAAAATATGACCATGGGCTCTCAAAAACACTCGATCGACTATTAGGGCTAGAGCTGATCGACCACCAGGCCTAGCTTGGCCGACTACCCTAGTCTATGGTGGTCGACTACCAAGTTTAGATGGAGAATGGTCGGTTATGGTATTTGTTAGTTTATGCCAAGTTTAGTCTATCATATTAAAATTTGATAGATCGCACATATCTAGCTCTGGATTTTTATGATTATTTTTCTTTAATTATGATCTAAAACCTAATTTAAATCACTTTTAAGGTATATTAAGCTTTATGCACTTAATTTTCCATCAAGTTTTACATAAGGCCTTTAAGGAGAAATAAAATTTATGACAAGACTTTTTTCATTCGGACTTTGATACGTCAGACGTTCTTCGAATTTATCATTTCGCCTTTTCAACTTATATACTGAGGTGAGACTTGAGCTTTTATTCGATCAAGTGCAATTTAGACAAATTTTTACTAATTCTACTCAATGGGGTGTGCACCTATGTAATCATCGCAAATTAAGTATTCAATGTCTTATTATTATCAAAACATATATTATTAAACCCTAAGTTTTAACAATCTCTTTCTTTTTGATAATGACAAGCTATTGATTAATCATTAAAAAACATAGCATGGGATGAGCTAATAAATTTTACTTGATACTACAAATGTATGAAACAGTTTTAATGCAAGTATTACTTGCTAATTTTTTGCCTTGATCTCCCTCAACCCCTCCTCTCCCCCTCTCTAGGTGTTTAAATTAAAGTGTGGCTTTTAATTGAATGATAAGTCATAACATAAGAAAATATTAAAATCCCATCATAAAATAACATAAAAAACTATAGCATTGAAAGAATATTGGTAAAATACAAAAAATTCAGCAAAAATTTATAAAAAGTTTAGATTTTCCAATGTTAAGCTCCAATAAAATCCACAAGCTAATAGATATTACTTTCCCTTTTAGCATCATCAAATGAGGGACTAGAAGATATGCAAGCAGATCACATAACCAAAAGTTATATATATAACAAAAAGTCATGAAAGAGTCATCACTTGTCATCACAGACTCACGAAGAAAATCATACATCACAACAACAAAAGTCATACATCACATGATACTAGTCAGCCAAACTACATCACCAACAAGACATGACATCAAAAATGAACTCAAGGAAGCTGCTATTGAAGAAGGTCCTTCACAAAGTCAAAGTGGATAGTGAATCCTATGGAGAGACTGCACATCCTAATGCTGCTTGGTGAACTGAGGAGCAAATCTCCTACCTAGTCCATCAAGAATCTCATCCAGGCTTGGTGCAGTGCTAGCAAGTGATAATGACAAATCAAGTGTTGAAGGTGTGTTTCACTAGGGCACTCAGACAGGCTCATCATCATCTCCCTTACAATCATAGTCTTCCTCCTCACTTTTTGCCACATCACTCCTCTAGTAACCTTCTACAATTAGCAGAAGATTCCTGAATGTGGTGCCAGAGAAGAAATCATGTGAATTTCTCAACTGCTACCCTTCCTCCTTAATCAGCTCAAAGTCAAAGAACTAGAATATCCTAGTGAAAACTAGTCCATAGGGAAGGGAGGTCCTCTTCCTAAACACATCTTTCATGTACCATATCATAAGATGAGGGAGGTTAAATGGAATATATATGCTATCATATGAGAGAGGATGTACATGTCAATGAAGGACAGATGATCTCAGTTGCCATCTCTAAGGATTATGGTATGGCTCAGGATATGAAGCAAAACCTTAGGTGTGGCAAGGAGTCCTTGAGCAGATGACTTAAATACTCCTATACAATCATCTCCTAAGACAATGCGGGTCTGCTCTAACTCAAATTGAGTTTTGGTGTTCCACTGAATAAATTATATAGGCACAACCTTTTAGATTGTTTAGGATATGGGCTAAAGTGGGAGGATTTAATACTATTTCCTTGTACTTGATGGAGAAATGAAGCTTTAGATTAGCTTCATCTATGTATAAGTTAGCAAAGAATAGATGGACCATCTTGGGGTAATATAAATGGTTTATGGTAAGCATGGGACCCTAACCTAAATGGTCAAATGGTGTGATCAACCTATGTTCCTGGTAATGAGCTAGATCAATTATACATCTATTGTATATAATATTCTTTTTCTCAAATATCTCTAGATTGTTGTTTTCCCTCCCTAGATTTAAAAAGTTGATCCACAAATGATCGAAGATTTTCTTCTAATTTCTTCATGGGAAGAGATTTTGCCCTGCTTCCTTTTTTAGGATTCATCTTAGGTAAGCCTTTTGGGTTTAGGTGCCATTATGGAAGAAATCCTAAGATTTTAGTGAAAGGGTTCTAGGCTAAAATGAAATCCTAGCTATATTTAGGGGTCTCTTTTGCTAAATCCTAATGGGGAGGGGCAATGTAGGTAGGTGATGGGATTTCTACATAGCCTAACATAAGATTAATAGGAAATAACCATGCAATGGCCAAACCCTAGGCGTTTAGGATGAGAACCTAAGAAACATCTAAAAATAAAAGTTGAAAATCTGTGAAGGAAGACTTGAAAGGATGATTAATAGGAGGGATTTGAGGACCTTACCTATGAAATGTGGAAAAAATTAAGGAGAGGTGCCTAGAGCTTTTCTTCAGCCAAATAAGGACCTTGGTCAGGACCTTGACAATGGGAGATGATGATGGAGGGCCAGTTGGAGGTTTTTTGGGATTAAAATGGGCTAGTAGTTTCACCTATTTAAAAAAAAAAAAACAAGGTTTATAGAGCTATAATTGACTGCAGTAGTCTATGATAGTTGATTGCTAGACCCCAGATGGAAACCCCTATTTTGGTTGAAGCAAAGGACTAATCGACCCCTCTATTATAGGCCAGTTGACTAATAGGGATCTAGAGGGTTTTTTTATAAAAATTTTGCATTTAAACAATAAAATATTTTGAAGAATTTAAATAGTTCCACGAACTTGACTTAAGCCGGGTTCAAACACCATGAGATGTTTTACAAATATCACATTAACAATTTTATACAAGATACCATAAGCATAATAAATTAAATCACCATGAGAAATTCATAGGAATAATCATTGATACTCAAGAGTTTCAATAAATTAATTGTAAACTCAAGATCACATTCAAGCATTCATAATTATATTCAATTGTGTATAAGGATTTTAAATGTGACAATTAATTTCTCAACTATAGTATTATGAAGTCCAAGCATATTGAATCGTCAACCAATCATCAAAATATGTTGATAAAATTGTATCACATTAAAGTTGTACCTAGGATGCGTACATAGACATCAAGCTTCATCTCAACCATGCCTAGTTCACCCCAAATTGTGCAAAAACAATCTTGATAAGGGACTTAGTAAAGATATCGACCCATTGATGTCCAATATCAATGAACTCAAGAACGACATCCCCCTTACCGACCTGTCCTCTAATGAAATAATGCCTAATTTTAATGCATTTAGCGTAAGTGTTATATTAGATATTTACTTACACTAGAAGAATATTTGGTTTAGTGACACCCATTAGCGATGCCACAAAATATTGTCACTAAATAGTGATGCAAAAAAAAAATTAACGATAAATTAGTGATGAATGAAATTAGTGACACGAATATCGTCGCTAAGTAGTTATTAATTAGCGATGCCTAAAATCCGTGTCATTAATTAGCGATGCGCGCGCATGTCTCAGCGACGCGGGAGCATCGCTAATTAGCAATGCACGCGGGAGCATCGCTAATTAGCAACCCGCCGCCGCATTGCTTACTAAAGGGGCATCGAGCGCCCTCCGCATGGCCACATGCCCGTTGGGCACACCTGCATGGCCGCACCTACCTGTGCGGCCATGCACCCGTCGGGCTCCCACATTGTTCTTATTCCATAAAGAATTCAGATGTTTTCACATTGTCTAAAAGTAATAAACAATCATGGTTTGATAATCAAAGAAAGTTTCTATCATCTAGACACCCTTTTAGAAAAAATAAGATTTCATTTCTTAAGAGCACAGTGATTAAGAAAGATGCACTACCTATTCTGAGCGGGCAAAAAATATTAAACTCTATTGAGCAGTTGAGGTTGATGAATATTTTGGAAAAATGTTGCATATGTCGTAAATGGTCGGATATGTAGAGAGTATGACTGAAGAAAAAAAAAGTATTTTTTGAGAGTTGCCCTACTGGAGTACAAATTTAATTAGACATAACCTTGATGTGACGCATATGGAAAAGAATTTTTTTGATAACATTTTTCATATAGTGATGAATGTTTCAAAAAAATAAAGGACACAGTTAAATCAAGAGAGGAACTTAATCAGTACTGTCGGCATCCCAAACTTGCACGATCGACTGTTGATGGTAAATATCCAAAGGCTTGCTACATGCTTGATCAAAATTCGAAAGCAGTACTATGTGATTAATTGAAAGGATTGAAATTTCCTGATGGATATGCATCAAACATGGGTAGATGTGTGGACATGCATAAGTTAAGGATTTTTGGCATGAAAATCCATGATTTTTATGTCTTTATATGGTGGTTAATGCCCATAGCATTTCGTGAATTACTTCCTACCAATGTGTGGAAAGCATTAACAGAGATCAATATATATTTCAAAGAGCTAATAGCTAGAGTTATTAGAACTAATGACATGGCAAGACTTGAAGAAGAGGTTCCAATTATTTTAAGCAAGTTGGAACAAATTTTTCCTTCAAGTTTTTTTAATTGCATGAAACATCTACTTGTTCATCTGGCATACGAAGCTTGGATTGCTGGACCTATTCATATCGTTGGATGTATCCATTTGAGAGGTAACTTACTTTTCATACAAATTTTATTTTATGATGTTCACTAAATTGAGTATCTTATTTTGTTTTCAACTTTAATCTTTTAGGTACATGAAGAAATTAAAAAAAATGTTCAAAATAAGGCAAGAGTTGAAGGATCAATCTGCAATGCATATTTTGAGGAGTCATCAAATTTTTGATGAACATGTCCAAATTAAGAATCGAAAAGTGTCACATAATTTAGATGGTTGTGGATAGCCATTTGGAGTAGATGATAAAAGCGTCTCTATTTTCAAGACTGTTGGTAGGCCATTTGGCATCAAAAATAGAAGTTATATGTTGAACGAAGAGTTTAAAGCTGCTTACAATTATATTCTTATGAACTGCTCTGAGTTAAACCGTTTATAGAGTAAGATATTATTTCTTTCATTCACTTTGACACTTAATTGATTTCTTCATATTATTTTCAACTAAGTTTACATAAACTATTATTTTCAAGGATGTTTTGTGATATGTAAAGACAACAAGATCGTTACATCAGAGATGATGAAATTGAATTGAAACTTTATACTGAGTTTGTATATTGGTTCAACGAACATGCGAGTATTAAATTGATACATTGCTTATAGGTTTACAAGTACATAGTATATACAAACTAATTATGTTTCCCTGATTTTTTAGACTAATAATCCTTCTTTGAATGTTGATGACATTTTTATTAAATCTCTAGTACAAGTTTGAGGTTGAGTCTTTGGGTTCTTCAAGAGCAACTCAAAATTGGGGGTATGTGTGCAAGGTCAAATTGTTGATGCAGATCAACAAGATTATTATAGGAAGCTACAGGAATTTGTTGAAGTTGAGTATCCTGATCGGCCTATTAAACACACTATATTGTTCAAATGTGAATGGTATGATCCAACTCCAAATGTAGGAATAAAAGTGCATAAAGATTATAATCTTGTTTAAATATGTCATAGAAGAAGGTTGAACAAATATGAATCATTCTTTCTGGCATCTCAATCTAAACAAGTGTACTACTCCACATATCCAAGCCTTTAAAATGACAAGAGAAATTGGTAGGCTATGAGTAAAATAAAGCCACGGATGACCATTTCTATGCTGATAAGCTCATCTACGCAAACACTTAAATCCCCAGCTTTCAAAAAAGATATCATGAAAGCACATGCAATCCAAGATGATTTTCTTGATCTGGATCCAATCCATAATGATTCAATTGATGCTTCACTTGAAATTGAGGATGTGGACGAGGTCTTAAATGATGAAGAAGATGAATATGAATCACAATCTGAGATAGAATCAAACGAAGAACCCAAACTTGAGAATATAATAATAGTGACTAAGTATTTATACCTCTGATTATAATTAAAAAAAATATTTGATTTATGCTTTTTTTAGATTCATTCTGATTCTACTATCTTTTAGGTACTATGAGGGGTCATGGATGATTTATAGCCTAAAGACAGTCTGCTGGCATGGGCGATGACTCTCCTTCTGATATAGCACATGATAGCTCCTTCAGACAGGAGCAATATATCCGAGAGACATCTACTAAGAAGATGCCAGGATCATCTGTCGAGCCATCATCAGGTGATAGTACTTCCTTTTACAGAAGGATGAGGTTTCTACTGGTTGATGGCTAGTAACTATATTTCTATCATCATATAAATTTGTTTATGCAATTGCTATATTTTATAAATTATATCTTATGTTTTACTATACTTGCATAGATTTGTAGAGAGACATATTATCTCAAGGTGCATCACCGATATATTTAAGAGGTGTGTAGATCCGAAGGGCTACTGTTGGGAGCACCTTAGTGAGGAGGTGAGGGAGTTCTACTGGATAGAGTTTAGGTATGTATTTTATAATTATAATAATATAATAGAATTTTAAACTTGTTCATTTACTATATTCACTAACTATGTTAACATATATAATTATATTTGAATTATTTTGATTTCTATTTCAGTTCCAATATAGAATTATACGTACAAGGTTAGTATACATTATTTGTATGATACTTAATTGCATTTATAATGCCATATTATCAATATTTGTTTGTATAATTTATTTATTATAATATGCATATTCATAATTATTTTGCTTGCAGAAAGAATTTGAGTGGGATCCAACCCTAACTCCTTCTGTTAGAATAACTTAGACTTCACTTGCTCGCTACCAATACTCTGATAAGGTGGAGGGCATCAAAATACCCCGCTCATATCTCCGATTCTATATGGGATGGCTAGTTGCAGCAGTAGGCGAATCCCCAGTGGCGGAGGAGATTGGCACAACTAGCTTGAACTACCGATTCCAGAAAGGTGGTCCGAGCACTCGTCTTGTAAATATATAAATTTATTAATTTTGTATACTTATTAATGATAAATTTTTTAAAATGAATATAACTAGAAATTTGAAATATTGTTTTTCAGAGGCTAAAGGAAGGCACTGATCCAAGGACTAGCAGTTGTTCAAGGTGACCCACATGAGAAAAGATGGGTCTTGGGTCAACAGTCTCTCCCAACATATCGAAGTAAGTATGATATTGAAAACATGATGTGTTTATTAATATATTCCCTTCGAGTTGCATTATATTTGATTTGTATTCCTTGTAGGCACGTATGAATGAACTATTATCGCAAACCTCTCAGACTACATAGCTATTAGAGAAGAAGGGTCCATGCCCGATCCTTCATTGCAGAAGAGTAGCTGCATCTCCTTAGAGGTGTTGGTGTACAGCCAAACGATCATAGAGTTTACGGTCTGGGTGCCAAAGCTTTTGCATTCTTTGACCGATGCAGTTTCTCTTCTTTTATTTAGGGTAGCATCAATGATTACGAGTAGATTGAGCATTCCATTGCGGAACATATGAGATTGAAGATGATGACGGAGATTGTAGACATCCGGCGAGAACAACGAGAGGAGCGCGTTTGTTATGAGCAGGAGTTGCAGAAGATGAGGCAATAGGTTTTGTGTATATCACGGTCGACACAGTTCTCTGCTCCACCTTTAGCTCCAGATGACCTTCCCATCAATTGATCGGCATTGATATTTTTATGTTTTATTATATTTATGATGTGCTACTTTTTTGTATTTCTGTGCTACTAGTTTCTATTATTAATATATTAATTTTTAATATATTAATTTTATTTCCAATGAAATATTCTATTTATGAATATTTAATACCTCTTATTGAAATTAAATATTATTTAAGTAGGTTAATTAAAAAAAATAAAATTTTATTTTTTAAAAAAAAATTAGCAATGCCTAGTTGGCATCGCTAATTTTCATAAGAAATTAGTGATGCCAACAGGCATCGCTTATTAAAGATTAGCGACACCTATTAGGCATTGCTAATTATTGTTTAGCGACGCCCATTCAGCACCGCTAAACTTGTCGCTAATTAGCGACAAAATAGTTCGGCGATGCTAATTTTCGTAGCGACAATCATTTTAGCGATGAATTTTTTTGCATTGCTGTTGCGTCGCTAATTGGATTAGCGACAAAATTTTTTGATTAGCGATGCAAAAATGGCATCACTAATTTTCTATTTTCTTGTAGTGTTAAATTTATTACCCTAATATTGTCATATCTTATAGAGACATGATCTATATGCAAATAATAGTTTTTAAGGTTTATGTCTTTCAAAGAATTTGAGCACAGCAACATCCACTATAATGGACTCAGTCTCAACCGCATAAAGTGCAACTAAATTTTGCTTCTTCCTAAACCATGATACTAAAGATCAAACTAAAAATAACATGAGCCACTAGTGCTCTTGCACTCAACTTTTTATTTGAAAATGTTTACATCAAAATAACTGATAAGTCTATTTATTATCCCAATTTAACTATTAAAATAAATATTAATTACTTTGAATTTATTAAGAATTGATATTTTTTTGGATATTTATAGAAAAAAGAGCCTATAGATGGAAAGAGCTCAAATTTTGGAGTCCAACGATGTAGACGGCACTCAAATCAGGACTCGATTTGCTCAAAAAGGAAGAAAGAGATGATTTCGCATGATTTTTGATGCAAAATAAGGCAGCTGATGTTGAACATATAGCTAAGAAATTTTCTCATAATATCTGAACGATCTTGAGCGCTCGATGGACTCCAACTTTGACTAGGAGAAACCCTAGATGAGCCCTATAAAATGAGGACCTCAGGCAGTAGTTGGGGAGAGGAGTTTCTACAAAGCTCTTTTTATTCTTCTTTTTTTTAGATTATTGTATTTAGGCTTAGAAAAGAAAAATTATGGAGGGGATGCTGGCAGCAGCAATGCATGGCTAGATTCCTTCAACTTGGGATGATGATGAAGCCTGTAATCAGGTTTTATCTTTCTTTTTGTTCTTAATTTCTATGCAATAAAAATTATGCTCTTCTTTATTATATCTTGAGTTATTTTCTGATTGAGGTTTTGATCTAGCATACATGGCCTGTACCCTTTATCGACGTACCGTGATCTCAGGATACGGTACGTGCCTAAGAGAGACAGATCGTAGTATGATAGATTAGACCATTAACCTTGCAATTATTAGATAGTTTATACTCTAAGCGGATGTACCGTGATCTTCTGATACGGTCCATGCCTGACAAGAGATAAAATATTCTAATTTTAAATTTATAAAAATTATTACTATTGCAACATTAAAAAAAGAGGATAAAATCTGTTTGCATGGTGGATTCGAATTCCTGGGTTGCTTCTCCTGCTATTTGAATTTTGTTAAATAATTAGTTGTTATCTTTTAATAACCGCTATTCTTAATATAATCCTCTATATATAAATTTTTTTTTTCTCTTTCGTAAAATAATTTCCCTTGATCCCCGGGATACGATCCCGATTCACCACTAGCTATAGTAGTGAGTAGGTTTTATTTTTGACCGCCAATGATAGCGATCAATAACCAAGTCAAAATTGTTATACTTTGGATAAATAAACCTAAATTTATTGTGTTCCTTAAATATCTAAAAAAAATTAATTACTTGCAGGTATGATTCTATAGGATTAATTTTATACATACAAATACTAAACATAATATCTGACCACCTACTAGCAATAAGATAAAGTAAACTTCTTATCATACTTCTGTACTGCTTCTCATTTATACTTAACCTATGTTTTCATGCTCTAGACCCTATTGTAGATTTGGGTCATGATAGTCCGTTGCATACAAGTATGCAAGGCATCTTAAACATATAAATTAACTAATCAACTGTTGTAGGTCATAATTATAAAATATGTTTATACAACTAAATAAGAAAAACCTCAAGCTCAAAAGCTTTGATCAAATAAAGTTCTTTACAAATAAAAGAAACTTGAAAAACTAGAAAAATCTAGAGAATGTGATAAACTAGGTAATTGGTCTAGTAGGTGCTGCATCTATCCAGTCTCTCTTCAGCTTCTTATATCTGAAAAAAAAAATAGAAGACATTTTATGAGCTCATGCTCAGTAAAAAAACTAATCATAAATCATCATAAGTGAATTATTTAGTCATACTATTATTAAGGAACTGACATTTATAGAATATACATATATGTATGGATAAGCATTATTTAGATTTTTGAACTTGCTAACCATCATATTATCATATTATTATTCATTAATTGATGTTCGTGTCATTATTGGTTAACAGTGCTATGTCATTAGTTTTCAAATCATCATTATTTGTACTATCAGTTTATATGTCATTAGTAATTCATGTTATCAGTTTACATATCATCTTATTCATGTCATTAGTAATTTATATTATCAATAATTTATGACATCAATAATTTATATCATTAGTAACTCATGTCATCAGTAATTTTGATTATCAGTAATTTATTTTCCATGATCATAGACTACGGTTATATTTATCCCTATGATAGGGCCAAAAATCACATTTTAACCCTGTAAATAAGAGTGCATCCTTCATATATATCACATATAAAGGTGGATCTTGGTATCAATCATCAGTCATTACGTAGTGCATTGAGAGTTCATGTCACATTAAGCTTATATCATTCATTCTTTACTTATCAATTAAGGCTTATGCATGTGTTCAAGTAATTTTTATTATTTTTTATATTATTAATAATTTTATTATTTTATGAATATATTTATTTGTCTATAACACTACAAAAAATTTAACTTTTTCTTAAGATTTTTTTTCATAGGAAAATATAGAAAAATTGTATGGTAAGCCTTTCCCTACGATTTATGTTATCGGCAAAAGTTGAAAAAAGTCATAAGAAAAAGTGCATCGAAAAAGTCTTTGCCTACGCTTTCATAAAATCGTAAGCAAAGAGTAAAACTTTTTCCTATGATTTTTTTCATAGATAAAGTTTATTTTTCATAGGAAAAGAGTTATCAAAATTTAAAATTTAAAATTTAAAATTTAAAAACTTTTGCCTATGAAAATAAAAAATAGTAGGAAAAAAGTAATTTTTTTAAAAAATTATTTTTTCCTACAAAAAATAGAAAACTCGTAAAAAAAGTTGTCTAATAATAATTTTAAATAATTTTTTTCCTATGAGAAATGCTAAAATCGTAGGAAAAAAATTAAAAAAAAATTTAATCCATATCTTTCCATATGAGAATGCTTAAAATAGTAAGGAAAAGTAGTAAGATACATTTTTTTTCTTAGCAACTTATTTCTGTATTTATTTCTCTACTGAAGAGATATCACTTCTTTATTCATCATACATTTATTTCCAGACTGAAAGCTTGGCAAGTAACCATGTTTGCGATTATTTAACTGTATGCAATGCATTTCAAACGCTGCTCTTGATTTGGGTACTGTAGTGGTTAATCCCATCGTAGTACCTGTTCCACAATGTTGCCACGAAAATCCGTTCTCCGACTCGAGTGCTTTTGGCTCCTGATCCGAACGCCAGTCTCATCGCCTCAGGATGGAACCTGCAAGACAGTCCACACGTAGAAGGTGCTACAGGGGTTGTCCTCTGTGGAGGACCCTCCGACGTCCAAGTCAGTGGAGATTCACAGAAAGTAGATGTGAGGAGAAGACTCTCACAGAAGAGCTCCCCTAGATGGGTGTTCTCTCTTAAGAGTGTGTGTAGTTGCGTGCATGAGAGATTAGAGGGCAGCAGTATTATAGGAGATCACCTGATTCTTTGGGCATGTCATGAGGGGAGGTCTGAAAGCCGTTAGGATTCAGAATGGATTCGAATCAAGTTTGTTATGAGGTTAGTAGGGTCCGTATTTTATCAGTTAGAGGATCGACGGCTGGGAGAACTGGTTGATGCCTTGAGATTCAACAATTACATAGGTTCTAGGCCACTCTTGTAGGTCCTAGGCCACTTCTAGGTATGATTCCCCGCTTGGAATCTTATTTAGTTATGTGAATTCAAATTCTTCCATGTCGGATTCCGTATAGGTATTCGAATGCCTCGGTCCAACCGAGGCAAGGGGTTACTTGGGTTAACGAGGTATAGATGGCTTAGGTTGCCGAGGTGTAAGGATGGCTCGGGTGACCGAGGTATGAGAATGGCTTGGGCTACCGAGGTATGGATGGCTCAGGTTACCGAGGTATGAGAATGGCTCGGGCTACTGAGGTATGGATGGCTCGGGTTACCGAGGTATGAGGATGGCTCGGGTTATCGAGGTATAGATGGCTTGGGTTACCAAGGTATAAGGATGGTTTGGGTTATCGGGATGACCTGACGCTGCTGAGGGAGATCGGGCTTCGTTGCTTAGTGGGTCTGACAGCTGGCCGATAGGACGTTAGAATTGGACTACACCCAATTGTCGATGTGTGCGGTCATCGATGCAATGATGATTTTACTCCTCACCACATGGCCCCCACTCCCTAGTCCGAAGTGTAAGCTCGGATATAGGGAGTAGAGTTCTGGAACAATCTTATTTGGGGGATTCGAAAAGGTGGGCAATGATAATCTTGTAAATGACAGGCCACTGTTTCGTCATCATTTTTCGTCGTAGCTCGAGAAGGAAATGCCTCGTTTTCAGCAAGCCACGATAGCGAAAGTTCCACGTGGTGGGATTTCTGGTGCCCATATCGGAAATTTTGGCATCTCGGGCTTCCTTTCTGAAGCATTTATTAAAAGAGGGCTGGGGCGGCGCTCCTTCTGCAATGCCTCTTCGTCCCTGTCATAGAGATTTTTCATTCTTTCTCTGAGCCCTTTCTTGCTTTCTCGTATCCTGCCCCTAACTCAGCCAATATGAAGGGTCCAGGTGATGTTGCATTGAGGTAACCCTTGACACCTGGATAGGATCCATCACCATTATAGGGATCCTCGGGATGTAGCCTTATGGGTGCCGAGGGCCGATCACCGAGTTTTGACTGAATTAAGCCGCAAAGTCTTCTTCTATGAGGAGAGCTTGAGGGCAGGTCTCCGATTCCCTCTTCACCCACTGATACAGGAGGTGATGAGGTTTTACAACATATGTCTAATAATGGTAGCCCAAAATAGTTGGTGCAATCTTATCGGGTTCATCTCGATGTGCAGTAGTGTTGGGGTGACTGTGACCTTTCCCATATTCTGAGTCTGCTACAACTGGTTTCGGGAGGAGCTCTAAGTGGCCCTACATTGGTCCCCGAAAGTCATTCAAAAAGATTTCTGATAACCCGTCTTCGATAAAGGAATGAAAGTCCCGATTTTTCGTTGCCGAAGGAAACATCGGTTCAGATTTTCGAGGGGATGGAAGAGCTATGTGAAGGATCCGGAGGCGCGCCCGGAGTTGAATAAGCAGGAGAAGAGAGATCTGGTAACCCTCTGCAGTGGTCAGGAGGTATCAGCCAGCACTCTATTAGCAGAGGATGCCCTTTTCGCCGCCGGGCTTAGCTCTATCGACCCTCAAGGTGAGTCTTTGCTCTGATGGTCAGTGTGTTTATGTAATTCCCCTACTGTTTAACTGAACATCCACTATGTTTTCAGCCGAGAGGTCCATATTCGTGGGCCAAATGAGGAAGGAGTTGGGCAAGCGCCACAGGGGCTCTAGCTCCGGGGACAAGCACAGGTTCGAGAAGAGAGTCCGTCCTTTCGAGTCTCACTCAAGGGAGCCAAGGAAAAACTGTGTCAGCCACCACTTTTCTATCTCAAAGAAGGAGGAAGCAAAAATGCCAGCCGTAATTGATGAGTCCTCCCTGCCGAAGGGGGGCAAGGTAGCAGAGGAAACCATTGGGGGGAGCTTGGGAGGAGCTGCTGAGGTTTACCCTCTCCAAATAGTAATCGTTTTAGACAATGCCGAGGAGATGTCGCCGGTCCGTCTGGCGATCCTTCTGCCAGAGGTTCTTTAGTTACCAGCGGTGAGGAGTCCACTGCGCATGGAAGAGGCCCCTGCTCATGTGGAGGGGTTAGGAGAGGCAGTGGCGGCTGCTGAAGCTCAAATGGAGCCACTTGTTGAAAGGTTGGTGGAGGTCGAGGTGCCTCCTGTTGAGGGTCTCTCTCTTATGGTACCAGGGGATGTCGTGAAAGAGATTGAAGTTCAGGTGGAGTCTGTCGGAGATAGAGGAATAGTCGGAGAGGAAGAGAAACAAGAAGAAGAATCACTGAATGAAGGGGGCGCTCGGGCCAGGGTTCCCTCAACCGGAGCCGAAGCATCTGAGGCCCTGCAGGCTAAAGTCCTGATGGAGGAAGTCGAGCGGATGGTGGTTCCTTAGGTCGAAGTCCCTCAGGCCAGCTCTTTGGCTATGAGTTTTCTTATCCACAGCCCAGAGGTGGATGACATGCTCACCTCCTTGATGCGGTCTGTACTGCGTGTTGGGGAAAGTTCCTCGTTGGATGAGCCTGCAGTCGGGGTTATTATTAATGCAACTTTTGGTCAGTCTAGGGCGCCGAAGGATGTTTATCTTCTCCCCGAAATTAGTAACACTACTCTTATGAAAATTGCTTCAAACTATGCCTCCCGGGTAAGCCATTGTACCAAGGTTGTAATTCTTAGTTGGTTGGTCCGGCCATGGTTTCTCACTTGTGTTTTTCTGCAGAATGCCTTGATTACAAGGGCGCTGAATTGGCGCTTAAATTTGGCCACTGGGGCTTGCGCTCAGGCCAGGAAGGAAGCGGCCGACCTTCGGGCAAGGGTGGATTCGACCAGCCGGCTTTCCAGGGCCTTGGCGTCCGTTAAGGTGCACCTTGAGAAAATAGGCGAGTCTTACCGAATTACCGCCGAGAGGGCCTCTTGGCTCAAGGCTCAAGTCAAAGAGCTTCAAGGTTTCCGTGAACAATCGGACAAGGCTTGCATGGAGTTATCCCAAATTAAGGCTAAGCATGCCAACGAAGTTAAAGCCATGCAGCTGTATTTTGATAAAAGGTGGGACCAGCTAAAGAATAGTCATGCCGAGGACAAGAACAGCTGGAGCAGGAGGCTCGAGAAGGAGGAGCACAGGTGCTGGCGGCAGCGGGATGCTTGCCGGTCTGAATAAGGAACTTGCCGATATGGAAGATCGGCTGAAATGATAGCATGACCAGATTGCTAGGCTCACCGCCGATCTCGATCAATCTTGGCAGGAAATCGAGGACAAACAATCCCGGATTAACAACCTCAAGGATGGTCTCCATCAGAATAAAACGACCAAATTGAAGGCCCTAGAAAAGGTCCATGAGCTGAGCAATAAAATGGCTCAGTGAGATGAAGAGGTATAGTGTCTTCTCATTTACTTGCTTCCAACATTTTTCTTTTGTTTGTGGACTCAAACGACCTGATGTTTCACAGATGGGCAAAATCGGGCTCGAGGCGCAGGAGCAATTTAAGGCTCTAAGGGTGGAGTTGACCGTGAGTCGCCAAATGAACCTCGAACTCAGAAATCAGCTAGCTGAAGCTAACAACCGAATCACCTTGGCTGTGGAGGAGTACAGAAGTTCCGCTCAGTTTTATAAAGAGCATAGAGAAGCTTGTGCCGATGCATTCTGGTTCGGCGAGGAGGAAACTCGGGCAAAATCTCTCGAGTGTATCCCGAGTTAGATTTATCTTTTTTGGAGGCCGAGCTATTTGATACTCGTACCCCGGGGGCCGAAGAAGTAGAATATGGAGACATCTCAGACGTTGACCTTGATGCCATCCTGGGCCCTATTGAGGCCATGGCTCATGAAGAATGCCCTCAGCCTGCTGCCGAGGAACCCGAGATTTCTCTTCCAACAACATTTGAAGTGGGTGAAGCGAGTCAAGTCCTCCTGGATGTTACCAAGGAGGTTCTTGGAACTAGCCCGAACCCTGATTCTTAAGGGCTGCTTATGTATTTTTGCTTTTTCAATTTGTAATCCGATCGGGATTCAATGAATGAATCTTTCAATCTCTTTTTTCTTTGCCTTATCGCTTTGGTCATTGTCTTTTCGAATGACCTTTTTGCCGAGAGTTCCCTTGATGGTAAATGAATCATAAATGAAATGCGATTCAAGGTCGGATAGCCCTCGGGGGTTCCGAATCAAAGTTTCTACTCAATCGAAGCCATATTAACTGGTTTTGTCGATGCATAAAATCGTTCGGTTTTTGCCGTGGAATATAAATCCGACTTTGTCTTAGTTGGGGCTGAGGTTAGGTGCGTGCAAGCCAACTTGGTTTGCCAAGGCACGAAATGGTTTGGCGCAAATGACCGAAAACGACCCAAATACCTTGGCTGGGGCCGAGGTTAGATAGTTCGGTTCATTCGAAGCAAAAAGTTAGTATGTTTTCTGTTGAGGCATATGAAACGACTTTGTGCTTTGCTGAAGGATGCCCCATTTCTGCCTAAGGCATTTATCTCGTTGGCCTTTTCCAACACGGGTCTTTTTAACGTACGCGATAAGCACTCGATTGCCATTGGATGACGTCGTTTTCAAAAGGAGATTTCCTAGGTCTGTGCATATTTCAAGGACCTGCAGCCAGTTTCCTGCATTTAAAGCTCTTGATTTAAGGTTAGAAGGAAATCTTCGTCTTCCGTCATGGCCTGGGAGGTGTGTTCGGTGTGCTTTTGAAAGCACCCTTTTCTTTTGATCTACCACATGGCAGCACGGTCATTGCATTTTAAATTCTGGGGATTCCTTCTTTAATGGTTGCTCCCGGTTCTCTTATCTATAAAAAGGGCAGGGAGCGGACTGTGTTAGGCCATCTCCCAAGGCCTTCTCTTTTCTATGAGTTGTAAGGATTTTCATGGCGCCTGTTTCATTGAGAGTGGAGAGATTGAGCTTCCCTTTTGAAAGCTGGTTCATCCCAGATAGCTGGGGTGATGGAGAAGCTGCTGAAGAGCAAATAGTCCTCAAGGAAGAAATCTTGGAGGTCATATGGAGAGCGCACGGGATACCCACAGAGGTCATCTGGGGAGTGCACGTACGCGCTTCCTATGTATCCTTTGTCACTTGCCATGGGGACCATAGGAAATGCAAAGCATACGTACTCCCCATGGAAGACATGGAACTCACCTCCTTCCTTAATTTGGATTCCTCAGTTCATCCACCTGAGGAATCTTTTTCCATGTGAGGAAGGAGGAGAGTGGTGTTGGTCTACTGGTTCTTTGCCTATGTGCTTGGGCAGTGACTAGCAGCCCAGCATCCCACTTGGGGAGGAGGCATCATTGGCATAAGCATCCACAGGTCTTTGACCTGGTTAGGATCCCTCAACGTGTCCATCCGAGGGATCCGTGGATGGCCTACTTTGTTCTTTGGCATTAACCAGTGGCTCAACAGAGCTGTCTAGTTTTGATTTCTGAGGTCGGATGTAAAGACATCGTTATCGACCAA
The DNA here is from genome assembly GCA_900491605.1 of Calamus simplicifolius. Taxonomy (NCBI): domain Eukaryota; kingdom Viridiplantae; phylum Streptophyta; class Magnoliopsida; order Arecales; family Arecaceae; genus Calamus; species Calamus simplicifolius. Next base: position 824,502 of record UESW01004238.1, on the reverse strand, counting down.
AGCTGCTCAGCTGAGCTTTTTATTTATCTTTATTTCTTGTGCTATGACGCACTTGTAATGCCTCTTAAGAGGTTGTAATTTTTTCATCAATAAATAAAGTTTTTTAATCTTCTTCCTTCAAGTATTTATTTCTTTTTCCAGTATGGTTGTGCTGGGAGTTTTCTTACTCACATCATGCTTTCTAGATTGTAGCATAGTTTACTAATTCAGCAGCGCTTTTGCTACGATATTTAGTCCTTTGAGAAGGAAGCATTCACCTCTGTTTAGGTCAGAGGGAGGCCTGGGCGGCCTTGTGAAATTTTGATGCACGCACGATCCTACTCGAGGGAATGGAAGAACTTGTATAATTTTGCCGGTAAGTGGTGGAAGATTACTTACCTCTGCAGAAGCGTGATAGGATGCCTTAGTCGCGTCATGGTGTTTGAGAAATCACCCGATCATGCCAAAGCTTTAAAACTATATCGCTCGATTTGGTCAAGGCTTCGGGGATAATTCAGAAATATATCACTCGGTTTGGCCGAGGCTTCAAAAATTATTCAAAAATATATTACTCGGCTTGGCCGAGGCTTCAAGATTATATTTTACTTGGCGCTGCCAAGGTACGGAGACCGTCACTCGGCTTGGCCGAGGCTTCAAGATTATATTTTACTTGGCGCTGCCAAGGTACGAAGACCGTCACTCAGCTTGGCCGAGGCTTCAAAAGTATATTATTCGGTTTGGCTGAGGCTTCAAGATTATATTTTACTTGGCACTGCCAAGGTACGGAGACAATCACTCGGCTTGGCCGAGGCTTCAAGATTATATTTTACTTGGCGCTACCAAGGCACGAAGCTCTCTCGGCCCAGCTGAGGTTTGTCAAATATATTTTACTTGGCGCGGCCAAGGTACGGAGATCGCTCGGCCCGACCGAGGATTTATAAAGATTATATTTTACTTGGTGCGCCAAGTTATGGAGATCGCTCGGTCTGACCGAGGATTTATAAAGATTATATTTTACTTGGCGTAGCCAAGGTACGGAGATCGCTCAGCCTGGCCGAGGATTTATAAAGATTATATTTTACTTGGCATGGCCGAGGTATGAAGCTCTCTTGGCCCAGTCGAGGTTTGTCAAATATATTTTACTTGGTGCGGACAAGGTACGAAGATCGCTCGGCCCGGTCAAGGATTTATAAAGATTATATTTTACTTAGCGCGGCCATGGTACGAAGCTCTCTTGGCCCAGTCGAGGTTTGTCAAATATATTTACTTGGCGCAGCCAAGGTACGGAGATCGCTCGGTACGGCCGAGGATTTATAAAGATTATATTTTACTTAGCGTGGCCAAGGTACGGAGATCGCTCGGCCCGGTCGAGGATTTAATGTATAGTAAGACCTGCTTCTCATTGCAGCTTTCAAAGAGAGTTATAAGAATTTTGCGAGTCTTTGAGAATTAAATTTAATTCAATGAATAAAATAAGTTTAGTAAGAGCATACTTTTACTGATGATATGCGCGGAGATTATCTAAGTTCCACGTCCGAGGAATAGATTTTCCATCCAAATCTTGGAGTTTGTAGGTGTCGGGTCTGATTACTTCCGTCACTTGCTAGGGACCTTCCCAATTCGGGGACAATTTTTCTTGCTCAGTGGTTTCAAGACGGATGCCTTCCAAAGCACTAGATCGCTGGGGAGAAAAAACTTTCCTCGGACTCTGGTGGAGTGATAACGAGCTACTCTTTGTTGGTAGGCAGCCATCCGGATTCGGGCCTTCTCCCTGACTTCTTCTATTAAGTCAAGATTAGTTCGGAGCTGCTTGTCATTGGATTCTTCTGAATTGCCTTCCACACGAGGGGAGGGGAGTCTGACTTCCACAGGGATGACAGCCTCTGTACCAAAAGCCATCTTGAATGGGGTTTACCCTGTGGGTACTCTTTCAGTAGTTTGGTATGCCCACAACACATGGTGGAGTTCCTCGGTCCATCTGCCTCGCGCCCAGTTGAGCCGAGCTTTGATTCCTTGCAGGAGAGTTCGGTTGGTTACCTCGGCTTCTCCATTAGCTTGAGGATGTCCAACCGATGTAAGGTGATGGAGAATGCCATGATCCTCACAGAACTCTTGGAACTTAGGGTTGTCGAACTGCTTCCCGTTGTCAGTGATGATAGTGTAGGGAAGACCGAAGTGGCAGATGATGGACCTCCACACGAAGTCTTTAATGCGGGCTTCGGTTATATCTGGGCGACTGCTTCGGCTTCAACCCACTTGGTAAAATAATCAATTACAACAAATAAGAACTTCCTTTGCCCCGTTGCGAGGGGGAAAGGGCCAAGAATATCCATTCCCCACTTGGTGAAGGGCCAGGGGGATGATATAAAAGTCAGATGCGCCGAGGGGAGCCTATGAACATTTGAGTGCCTCTGGCATGAATCACAAGCTCGAACGTGGCCATCGGCATCTTTTTACATCGTCGGCTAATAATACCCTTGGCGCAGCACTTTGTCGCATAGGGCTCGACCACCGAGGTGATTGTCAATGATACCTTCGTGGACCTCCTGGATAGCATAATCGGCCTCTGTTAGTCGGAGGCACTTGAGCAGCGACATTGAGAAGGACCACTTGTACAGCCAGTCATCAATCAGGACATAATGAGATGACTGCATTTTTAGCTTCTTTGCTTCCTTTCTATCAGTGGGCAGCAACCCTTCTATAAGGTACTTATGCAGGGGGTCCATCCAGGATGGTTCGGTATCAACCTGCATCATCTGGTCAGCATCGGCAATGTTGGGCTTCTTGAGGACCTCCAAGTGGAATTTTCGCTCGAGATCCATTAACTCCGTAGTTGCTAGGAGGGACAGAAGGTCAGCGTGCGTTTTTTCAGTCCTTGAAATCTAGACAATTTTAAATTCATCAAAATAGAAGGATAAACTATGCACCTTTTGAAGATATTGGATCATACTCGGCTCTCGAGCCTCGAATTCTCCCTGCACCTGGCCGGCCACCAACTGAGAGTCGGTGTAAGCGATCAGCTTATTGACCTTAAGCTCATGGGCGATCCGGAGTCCGGCAAGCAGGGCTTCATACTTTGCTTCATTGTTTGAAGCTGGAAAGGAAAAGCGGATGCCGTATTTGAAAGTTGCGCCCTCTGGGCTGGTGAGGACCAGGCCAATGCCGGAACCGCCCGTGCTGGAGGATCCATCGGTGTGAAGTAACCATGGGGCGCTGGGCTTTGGTTGTCTGGGGGCATCCAGAGCAAAGCCATCTTTGGGTATGGTGCATTCGAGGAGGAAATCAGCTATGACCTAGGCTTTAATGGCTGGACGAGGCTGATACTGGATGTCATGCTTGCTCAGCTAAACAGACCATTTGGTCTTTCTCCCTGATGCTTCTGGATGATGGATAATTAACCTGAGGGGTTGGTCGGTGAGGACAGTGATAGTGTGCGCTTGGAAATTTGGCCGCAGCTTTTGGACTGACGTTACTAAAGCCAGGACCATCTTCTCGACTCGGGTATACCTCGTTTCAGCATCCTTGAGTAGTTTGCTGACAAAATAAATAGGTCTTTGGACTTTGTTTTCCTCTCTGATTAGTACCGAGCCAACAGCATTTTCAGAGGCCGCCAAGTATAGGTTCAGTACTTCCCTTGGTTTTGGGCTGCTGAGGAGAGGTGGTGAGCTGAGGTATTTTTTGAGGTCTTCAAACGACTTCTGACAATCAGGGGTCCGTTCAAAATTTTTCCCACTTTCTTAAAGTCGATGTTTCCCGCCACAACATCCTTTCATGTGTCCATCGAACGATCATGCCACCATCTTTGCACCCTCTCTCTTCTCTCGTCCCTTACTATCAACCAGTGCCGATCTCCCTCTTCCTCCTCCATGGTCACCGTTCTTTTCGATCACCTCCCATCTCTTCTTTCTTCACGGTCTCCATCCACCTGCATTCACACCACTTCTCCCCTCCTAAGAAAACATGCAGAGAAAGGGAATACCATGCCGAGGATGTAGAAAGCTTCAAGATTTCTGGCATCCGTGGACTATTGCAAAAATCTATGAGCTGACTCTAACCAGTTCTTCGCCAACGCCTTCATCGAGACCTTCGACAACACCAGGGGATTCATTCCTAATTTATTGAGCCTCTTGCATCTATAAATCCAAAATAGAGATCCAATTTTTAGCATAAAACACGCAAAATGGTGAACAAAAATCAACTTAAAACCATCTTTTCCTTGGGTGTGGAGTACATACGTGATTAGGATGCCGATGAGATCGGAAGGGGAGGTGGTGGAGTAGCTGAGCTTGTAGAGGATGGACACCACGAGGTCGTCTGGTAGGCCATCAAAAAATCCTCTCCCATAAGTCCCCCAGCGGCTGCACCCTTCTCCACTGGCAACGCCGCACGCAACATATCTTTCGGCTGCCCGATTCCTCTCCTCCCCTGTTCCTCTTCCTCCCGATACTACAAGCCCTTTCATCCTGATACTATAGTATAGCAGAGGCCACGACTCGTTCTCATAGATGCAATTCTTCTACAAAGGTGAAAGCCTCTCTCTTGGAGGATCTCAGCTAGGTTTGGATCGATTCAAAAAATCCTTGATGGCGACGCTTAAAATAGGTTAGGATCGATTAAAAAAATCCTTGATGGCGATGCTTTTAAGTGTCACCATCCTCAACCCCGCATCCCACCGATGGCGATGCTTTTAAGCATCGGCATCCCTCCCTCCATCTCCATGCTTTCCAAAAGCATCGGCAAGTTTCAGCAGTTCTCCATGCTACCCCCTAGCATTGGGAAGAAAGGGTTGTTGTACATGAAATTTGTTGTAGTGAGGGGGTACATCAGGAGGACAAGTACAAACTACGTGCTCCTCGATCATACCTAGTAACTTGTGCTTCATCTTCAAATGTGCTTTATATTCTTTCTATTTCTGGTTGAGAGACTTCAGTACAAAATCATGAGAGGATGGAGGGGAGTACAAACTTGGAATGTAAAAAAAATAATTGTTAAGTCAAGTAAATGTTTAAAATAATCATGCAGACACTAAAAGAAAATAAAGAAATATAAAATCTATCCATATATCCATCATTTAATACCATGTCAATACAAAGTATTGTTACTGAAAGAATATAAAACATAGCATAATATATCAACTATACAAAATAAAAAATGTGAATCTTTAATTTTTTACTTGTACAACTCATAGAATATCAACTTTATACATCGAAAGCATGTCATTCCACTTTGCATAACTCAGTGGACAAAGTTGATGCCTTCGTGTAATTGTCCCCAAAAATAAACTCAATAAGCTAGCAGATTTTTTAATTGGCTACCCCAGCTGATTACACTCAACCACTAGCTTCTGACCCTCGCACATCTGCCAAAGATCCCGTACTACCATAGGTCCGCGTCTGCGTGTAACCCTCCTAGATCTATCTGCATAAAAATAAATATAAGTAAACTATAGTAAAAAGTATAAAAAAATTTTATCAAACCAAATAAAAAAAATAAATTACTTGAAATGTATAGCTCATCATCTGCTACATCAACAATAGGATCATGCTGCCCCAAGGATGATGGACCTGCAGTAGACTGCTATACCGAAGGACTGAATGCAACGTCTAATACTAAAGAAGGACCGGCATGAACCTACAATGCCAAAAAGGTACCCACCTTAGCCTGTTGTGTTGAAGCAAAAGTGTCGGCTTTTGTACGTGAGTGCTGAAACTCCACACCATCAAATCATCACAAGAACAACCACTACAAGAAAAATTAATTTTAGTGATTCCAAAATGCGTTGCCAATGTGTCGCTAAAATGATTTAGGGATGCATTTCGTTCATCGCTGTAAATTCCATCGTAAACTGCTATCCATCGCAGTTTCGTCGCTATATAGCGACGCCTAGCGATGCAATGAAATGCATCACTATTTTGCGACAAAAAATATATCATCACAATTTAGCGACGCATTAGCGACTCAAAATTGCATCATAATTTTGCGATACATCTCATTGCATCGCAATATTGCGACGCATAGAACTGCATCGCAATATTGCAACACATTTCATTGCGTCACAATATTGCGACACAATATTTATCGCAAATGAATCGCAAATTTATGAAATTTTTTTAAAAAAATGTAATGAGAAATTTTTTAAAAAAATTAAAATATTATTTAAAACTCTTAATACAATTTCATTGCATTCAATCCAAACATTATCGCTAAATATCCAAAAATATTAATCGAAACATTCATCACAAAATTTTTGATAATGTATAAAATTTTATTTTATTAATAATAAAAAATTTGGAAACACAAAATAGGAAAAAATACATCAAGAATCCGCACTGTCATGATCACAGGAAGGCTACGGAGGCTGGAATGAACCCTGCGATATTTGGCGAACCAAATCTTGCATCTGATGTATCTACTCTCTCATATCCCCTGCCGAGCCTCCTCCGTAATAGATCTTCGAATATCATCTAAACGATTAGGAGGAATATCGCCAAAACAGTGCGAAGTGGAGCCGAAAAAATATCTAGAAGCTTTAGCGCCCATACCGTAGACCCTACGGTCTTGCGGCTAGGCACCAACAGCTTCCAAAAACACACGTTGACTCTCCTCTGGTGAGAGTTCGATGGGCGGCCCCCCATCAGTGGAGTCGACCTACGATGCCTAGGACTAAAGCTCCTCGACTCATGCCTTTGAATTATAGAATCAACGATAAATGAATCATTATATGAACCTAAATAAAGGTTTAGAAATTAAACAGTTACAACATAAGTCAAATTTCTTACCACAACCTCCTGTGATCGTGCATCGACCTAGGTACCGTCCTTCCTTGTGTGTGTCGCCCTGAATAGGTTGAACTCACCAGGATCTCTACCCTCTCGCTCAGATTACAAAAGCAGAAGAAATGATATAAATGTAAGTATTTGTAAATGACTAAATTAGTAATTAAATTATTTATGTTTTCTTACCATACGGGTCTGTGCTCCTGAATGGAAATGGACCCCGTTGTGTGGCAGGAGAGACCCGTGCCATGACCGGCCTTCTCGGATCGGCGGTTTGTGGTGGCTAATGCAGACCTCCTTTGCCATGCCTCAGACTGCCACACCTGCTGCCAGTCATGCCAAATACCCTCGGCATATGCATATGGCGATCATCCGATCTCCTCCAATAATGAATCATGTCAGAGTATTGGCGTGCCGTAAGAGCATTCCATGCTACCCTAACAGCATCATGGATGGTTGGGTCCCACGTAAACTTTTTCTACATTAAAATAAATAGTTAGTTTAAGAATATATTAAGATTAAGTTATTTTAAATCAGTAATAAATTATATAATAAGTTTACCTAAAACTCTGAAAAATAAAACTCCCTTATGGCTGCATATACATGATGCCAATAGTAGCCAGTGGGATCAGCATGATCTGGAATATGGAGCTGATCCGGCTCGATACAGAATGCTACTTAATAAAGCTGCAAAAAATCCATATTTATAAGTAAATGCTTAGTAACACATAAACATATATTTACAATTATTATATACTTACTGCCCATCAACATCCAGTCGAAGTACAGTATGGCTGATGTGGGATGAACTCTCAAATGTCTATGCCGATCGGCTATGAGACTTGAAGGCTATAGATCTGAACTCTCCATCTCCAATGCTCATGAAGTGATCTGATGTGGTAGGGCCACGTCCCTACTCGCTCTGTCCATCGGTGAAAGATCTATCTCGGCCCGATATACTGAAAATACTAAAGAACCATGCAATATAATTACGAATAATGATTGAATATAAAAAAATTTAGCACTTATAAAAATAAATTAAAATTGAATAAACCTCTATGTTTACTCAGTGTCATTTGTTTCATCAAATGTTGGTTCAACATTCGATGCCATATCGGATTGTGATTCTGTGTCATTATCATCGAAAAGAAATCGAACATTTGCATCCTCAATTTCTTGGACATCACCATTTGGATCTCTAACTAATGTTTTAGGAGCCCTTGTATCGTCCTCAATTGCATGCATTTCCATCTTATCCTCTTGAAATACAGGTCACTCAGGTGATTGACTTGATGAACTCTCGTCTAATATGATTGCTGAACGTGGAAGGATTTTAGAAATAGCCCACCAATCTCGATTGTCATTGTGCAAACTTGGATATCCGCAGTAAAACACTTGCTGAGCTTGGGATGCAAGGCTGAATGGTTCATATTTTGCAATCTTCGACGATGGTTGACTTCAACTAAATTGTAGTCGTTATGAACCCTTTTACCCACAGAAACTGTCGGATCAAACCAATCACAACGAAACAATACGGTTCATTTTATAGGCCAACCAGGATATTCAACTTCAACCACCTCTACTAACTTTCCGTAATAATCCATCATATTTTCTCCAACACTTTCTCCTTTGACACACATACCCCAGATCTGCGTGCCTCTTGAAGATGCTAGTCGTTCAATTTGAAATTTATACCCATTAACAAAGTAGCCAGTAGAGGTTGTTACGGTCTTCAATGGCTATTGTGCTAGATATTTAATGAAAATATTGTCGGCTATAAACCATGGACCGTTTACCTACAAAGTAATAAGCTATTCACAACCAATTCAAAAAATAAAAGCCATTATTGCAATTGATTGAGTGATACTACTCACATATTCATAAAACCAATAAGCAAACTCCATTTCTAACTTTTGCCCCATGGCAATTTGACTGATGTTGGGATTCATCTGTCGTTGTCTATCACAAAACATCCTAAAGGGATAATAACAATTAAAACTTCTGTTAGCAATTAAATAGTGAGATATATTATAATTTAAAGTAGTGAAGTATATACTTACTCAATGTATGGATCAACTTCTGTTCATTAGGATGTAATAATGTGCTGCATTATACTCTGCATCGCTCAAATCTCTTGACCTCTGCCTCCCAAATGAATGACCCATACCTTTAAAAACTGATATTCTACCATCATTAGGTTATCCTTCGTCCACACATACGTCATCGTTACGACCAAGATTTTGGCTCCTCGTGTGGACGTGACTCTCAAAGTAATGAGAGGCAAAAGCTGAAACTTTTTCAACCATGTATGCATTGCATATAGAACCTTCAACCCTTGCCTTATTACGCATATTATTTTTAACTTCTTAAGGTACCTACATGTACAGGTAAGAAATAGAATAAACCAACTTTCTCGCAATGAAAAAAAAATTAAAATGTCAACATATACTATCAATTATTAAGATATTTACCTCTCGAAAGGATACATCCAGCGATACTGCATGGGACCAGGTATACTCGCTTCGTATGGCAAGTGAACCAGTAAATCCTTCATTGAGTCAAAAAATTTGGAGAAAATATTCGCTCTAGCTTGCATAAAATAATTAGAATTTTATCATCAAGCCTTGCCATGGATGCAGAAGTAATGATTGCGGCAGATAACTCCTTGAAGAACAAGCTGAGCTCTGTCAATGCCTTCCACACATGGTGCGGAAGCAACTCACGAAAAGCTATAGGCAATAACCGCTGCATGAAAATATGGCAGTCATGACTCTTCATGCCAAACAACTTGAGCTTATGCATGTCCACACACCTACTAATATTTGAAGCATAACCATCTGAAAATTTTAACCCTCTAACCCAATTACAAAGAACTTCTCGTGAATTTCTGTCAAGAGTGTAATAGGCTTTAGGATAGGTCCCATCAGCATTCCTCTGCAAATCAGCTCTTCTACAGTACTGATTAAGTTCTTCTCTCAACTTTGCAGTGTCTTTGGTTTTTCCTAGGATGTTTAGCACCGTAATAAATATATTGTCAAAGAAATTTTTCTTAATATGCATAACATCCAAGTTGTACCGGATGAGATTTATGCTCCAATAAGGCAGATCCCAAAAAATACTCTGTTTCTTTCAGTTGTGTTCTTTACATATACGACCATTTACTCTATTTGCATTGGCTTCCCAAGCATACCTCAACCCCAAATGCTCTATAGTATCAAATATATCTGTGCCAGACCTAACCAGTTCGACAGATTTTGTGGCTGCTTTGTTCTTTCGAAAGGCGATCAAGTTCCGCCTATAAGGATGATTTGAATGCAAGAACTTTCTATGATTATCAAACCATGACTACTTACCACTCTTATGCAATATGAATGCATCAGAATCATTCATGCAATAAGGGCACGCCATATGCCCAGCAGTGCTCCAACCAAACAACATTGCATATGCCGGGAAGTCACTGATTGTCCACATCAAAGCAGCTATCATGAAAAAATTTGTTTCATTGAAATGTCGTAGGCCATGACTCCAGTTTCCCACAACATTTTCAATTCAGCCACGAATGGTTGCAGGAAGACATCAATCTTTTCCTTTGGATTTGATGGTCCTAGAACCAAAACTATCAAAAACATTATAGTATCTTTCATGTGCTTCCATGGAGGAATATTTTATACAATCAGTATCACGGGCCAATAAGAATACTATCGGCCCGCTTTACCAAATGGTTGGAAGCCATCGATACAAAGATCTAATCTCACATTCCTTATATCGTCGGCGAAATAAGGATGGCTGTCATTGAAATGCTTCTAAGCTTTTGAATCTGATGGATGCTGCATTTCATCTTCTTTAGATTCATGTTTGGCATGACATCTTATATCAATAGCTGTAACCTCATGTCTGTATAATCTTTGCAGGTATGGAGTAAGAGGAAAGTAATGCATCCTCTTGTAAGGCACACTTTTCCTCCTACTTGTACTAGCTCCGCCTTCATCGTTGGTGTACCTTGATTGCCCACAAATCTTACAACATCTCAGGTCTGAATCTTCACCCCAATATCATACAATTATTCAAGCAACAATCGATCTTATTAACTGGAAGCCCAAGGCCACGCAATAACTTCTTCGTTGAGTAAAAACTGTCTGCTAAAACATTATCATTTAGCAAAACTTCCTTCATTACTCCAGCTACAGCATTGAACGTCTTTTCTGATAATCGATGTTCTGCCTTAATATTCAACAACCAAGCAGCCATAGACAATTGGGAATGACTCTCACAACCAAGATACAATTCTTGATTTGCAGCATGAAGCATATCATAAAATTGTTGTGCATCTAGATTTGGTTCTTCCATAAATGTATTCTGATTGAATTCATTACCCGATGCATTCATCACCATTTCTTCATATCTATTTAAATTTGCACATGGTTCATCAACGGGAATTGAAACTTGTTGGCTTGTGACAGCTGCACCCATTTCCTCTATTTCACCATGACAGTACCAAATATCGTACCTAGGAACAAACCCCTTCTTACACAAATGCACCTTCACAGTTTCAACATCCCTGTACGCTTTATTCTGACACCTGTATAAGTTGCAGGGGCACCTAATCCTAGGCCCATCCATCCATTTGGGTTGGCTACATGCAAATCCAATAAATTCTTCCAATCCATTCAAAAAATATGGATTAAGCGAGCCATCTTTTAATCTTGCATACATCCACGAGCGAGGCCCACTCATTTTTGACCAACTTATATAATTTTCTGGTAACCATTAAAGAAAACCATAATTAAAACAATATTAGTATTAATAATTTGATAACTATTGACCCAATTGATAATTTTGATGATTAACAAAACTATTTGAGTATAACAATTGAAGGATCTAATGATTTTGATTAAGTTTTTCAGATTATAAGTCGATTGAATGATCAAAATCAGGAGTTAAATCTTGTTCTGGATCGAATCTAATGTCTAGGTAAGATTGCAGACATTAGAGTCGACTCCAGAATCACAGAGCCGACTCCAGTATCTGGCACGAAAGTTAGAGTCGACTCCGAGACTGTGAGAGCCGACTCTCATAGAAAAGACAGAACGTTGATTTTTCTGGCCCCGACTTAGAGTCGACTCCGGGTCTGTTAGAGTCGACTCCAGAAAAGTTTCTTGTCGACCTCAGAAAAGTCAGAGACGACTCCAGAATTAACGGATTAAAGTGTTTCGAGTTAGAGCCGACTCTAGAAAAGTTAGAGTCGACTCCAACCTACCTGGAACGAAAAATCAAATTGCCAGATCAGCTCTAACGGTAATATTTCTATTTTACTTTATTTCTAACGGATATATTTTGTTGCAAGGTACACTCCAATGGATAGTTTTCTTCCAAAAATGGTTTGAAAGAAATCTATAAAAAGGGAAGACTATCATTCAAAAATAAGAACAGAAAAGAAACGAAAAACAAAGAGGAAAAACGAAAATAGAGAAATCCCAATTTAAAAATCCAAAAAGAGAGAGCCTGAATCTCAAGAGAAAACCTTCTAGCTCAAATCCACTCCACTCCAAAAAGCTCAAGAGGAATCCAAGGCATTCAAATCAAAGTTTTGGTGGATTTCCCAAATTGGAGAAAGAGGATCAGTTTCTTGCTTTTCAATCCTTCTCAACTGCTTCAACTGTGAAGAATCGGAGCTGAGGCTTGATTCAATCTAGCAAGGAGAAGAAGAAAAGAAGAAAAGAAGAAAAGCTCAAAAGCCAACCAACTACAAATCAGGCTTTTCTAAACCTTGTTCATTTACTTGATTATTTGCTCATTGAGGAGTTGTGTACTTGAAAAAATATTTCTTTTATTTGTGTCTAGTTCAATCTGGGGGATTGAACTAGTGGAGGTAGTCTTACCTCGGTACAAGCTTGGTATAGCTTGTGTTAGGGTTTTTGTGCTGGTGAGCCCGGAAAACCGGCTGGGTTCGTTGTGATCCTGGGAAAACAACAAGTTTGAGTTGTGAGCTTGTAAAACAACTCGGCTGTAATCAAGGAAGATTATAGTATGGACCCAAGTGAATCTTGGGAGTGGATGTAGGTGTTGGATACACCGAACCACTATAAATCTTTATGTTTGCCGTGTCTCCTTTATCTCTATCTCTATCTCTATCTTATTGATTGTTTTGTTTTTGCATCTGCATTCACTTTCACTCACACTAAGCAAACAAATATTTCAAAAGGTTTAAATTTTTTAAAGAACCCAATTCACCCCTCCCTCTTGGGTTGTCATCTGGGCCAACAATTGGTATCAGAGCTAGTGCTCATTAGATTTTGATCACACGATCAAGAGCTAAAGATCCAAATGGCAGCTCAAGTTGGATCATTTGCTGAAGGTCATTCTACGAATAGACCTCCACTGTTTAATGGTTCAAATTATTCATATTGGAAAGCTAGAATGAGGATATTCATTCAAGCTTCTGACTATGAACTATGGGGTGTTATAATTAATGGACCTAGTACACCCACACATGTTATTGATGGCACTATTGTTCCTAAGCCCGAAAGGGACTGGAATGATAATGATAGGAGATGGCACAGCTTAACGCTAAAGCCATGAATGTTTTATATTGCTCTTTAGATGCAAATGAATTTAATAGAATCTCCACATGTAATTCTGCAAAGGAGATTTGGGATAGATTAGAGGTTACCCATGAGGGTACCAACCAAGTAAAAGAATCTAAAATTAATATTCTTGTTCATAAATATGAGTTGTTTAGCATGGAACAATCTGAAACCATTGCATGCATGTATACTAGATTTACAGATATTGTAATGGTTTAAAAAGTCTTGGTAAGACATATACTAACTCAGAACTTGATTCTTAGGTCACTACCAAGATCATAGGAAGCCAAAATGACAGCAATCCAAGAAGCAAAGGACCTCAACACTCTGCCCTTAGAGGAGCTTCTAGGATCACTTATGACCCATGAGTTGACAATGAAGGAGCACGTAGAGGAGGACACAAGAAGAAGAAAGTGATTGCCCTCAAAGCTGCAAAAGAAGAAGAGAGCAGCAGCGATGATGATGATGATGAAGAAGAGACTGCTCTCTTAGCTAAAAAGTTTAAAAGATTCATGAGAAGAAAGAAATCCTTCCACAAGAAGAAATTTGGAGCAAAGTGGAAAGGAGAAAAGGATAATAACAAGGACAAGGACAAAGAAAAAGAGAAAGACCCCTTGACTTGCTATGAGTGTAATAAACCGGGGCACTTTAGGAATGAATGTCCTAAATTAAAGAAAGCCTACAAAAAGAAAAAGAAGGCTTATGTGGCGACTTGGAGTGATAGCGAAGAATCTTCTTCCGAAGAAGAAGAACAAAAGGAAGTCGCAAATGTATGTTTTATGGTGGACGACAATGATGAGGTAAGTTCCGATAACCCTTGCGATGAGTTTGCTTTTGATGAATTATTTGATGCTTTTAATGAACTTGTTGGTGATTTCAAAATTTTGAAAAAGAAATATAAGTTTTTGAAAAACAAAAATTTAACTTTCATTAAAGAAAAGAAAATCTTAATAATGAAACTAAAGTGCTTAAATCTGAAAATGAAGTTTTGGTAAAAGAAAAAGAATTAATTTCCAATGAAAATGATAAACTAAGGAAAGAGGTTGAAAAATATAAGAACATAGTTGATAAGTTTACCTTAAGCTCAACTAAATTG
>UESW01004238.1:759979-803570 GCA_900491605.1 Calamus simplicifolius | reverse complement strand
GAAGAATGACCAAGTGGGCCGTCGAGTTGAGCGAGCATGACATACACTTTCAGCCTCGCCCAGCCATCAAAGCTCAGGTGCTAGCCGACTTCCTCCTCGAGTGTACCATCCCGGAGGACTGTTCTACCCCAGACTCCCTCGAAGAACCAAAATCTGGAGCCCGGTGGCTCCTCCATGTCGATGGATCATCTAATGCCCATCGCTCTGGTGCGGGCCTGGTTCTCACCAGTCCTGAGGGGGTGACCTTTGAATATGGCATCCGGTTCTCTTTTCCGGCCTCCAACAAAGAAGCCGAGTACGAAGCCCTGTTAGCCGGCCTCTGAATCACACGCAATCTGAAGGTGGAGAAGCTTAATGCCTTCACCAACTCTCAGCTGGTGGCCGGTCATATACGAGGAGAGTTTGAAGCCCGAGAGACGAACATGGTTCGATATCTTCAGGAAGTACGGAGCCTGCTTCCCCATTTTGCCAAATTTGAGATCATTCAAATTCCCAGATCTGAGAATGCTTGCATCGACCTACTCTCCCGATTGGCGACCGCAGAGTCAATGGACGCCGAGCAAAAGTTCCACCTGGAGACTCTGGAAAAGCCCAGCATCACGAAAGCCAACCGAATAATGCAAGTTGAAGCTGAACCATCATGGTTCGACCCTATTCTTAAATATCTCAAAGAAGGGTCGCTTCCACCCGACCGGAGAGAAGCTAGAAAGCTAAAGCTACAGGCCACCCACTACGTGTTGATCGACAACCAGCTTTACAAACGATCCTTCTCCATGCCGCTGCTCAGATGCCTTTGCCCGTCCGAAGCAGATTATGCTTTGCGTAAAGTACATAAAGGGATTTGCGGCAACCATCTGGGAAGTCGGTCCCTATGCCACAAGGTGCTGTGACAAGGCTACTACTGGCCGACCATGCAGAAGGATACAGATGATCTAGTCTGAGCCTGTGACCCCTGCCAGAGGCACTCAAGCATCCAAAGGCTCCCCTTCGCTGGACTAGTTTCCATATCCTCCGCTTGGCCCTTCGCCAAATGGGGGATGGACATCCTCGGCCCATTCCCACTTGCCACGGGGAAGCGGAAATTCCTATTTGTCGCCATCGACTACTTCACTAAATGGGTCGAGGCGGAAGCAGTTGCACAAATAACCGAGGCACGGCCAGAGATTTTGTATGGAGGTCCATCATCTGCCGATTTGGCCTCCCGCACAGCATAATCACAGATAACGTAAGTAGTTTGACAACTCTAAATTCTGCCAGTTCTGTGAGGAGCATGGAATCCATCACCACCTCACCTCGGTCGGGCATCCACAAGCCAACGGAGCGGCCGAAGTGACCAATAGGACCCTCCTTCAGGGGATCAAAGCTCGCCTTTCCAGAGCCCAAGGCAGATGGGCGGAGGAGCTGCATCATGCCCTCTGGTTTTGGCCTTTCAAAAGGGTGGACCAATAAATTTTTCTCTTGGGTAAATTAGAGGTGTCTTTGTTTCTATTATGTGTAATGGGTTCTTATGATGTTGGAATTGGTGTTAACTTTGTCAGTTTCATTTTCTTGGCTTTAGACTAGCTCATGTGTGAGATTTACTCTTAGGGACTTAAAATTTGTTTTGGAGGTGAACTGTCTATGGTGGCTTTTGGCTTGCATTCATACCTGGGTATGTAGAACTCTGTTTTGACCTGTTTTCCTTGAAGGCGGTAGTGATCTTTACCTCGGTAATGCAAGCATAAGCCTTCCTTTATTTATTTATTTTGCAAAATGAAGGTAATGGATTTTCTGATCAAATATTTTTAAAAAGAAAACTAACATAGAATGTTTGACCACTTTCACTTAATATGCAGTTTGTCCTTTTGGGAAGATTGAAGCTTTGATCAGCATGGAATCTATGAGGAAGTGTCAAGGAAAAATCAACTCATACTGGGGGTGTGCTGCTTCCAAAAGTCCCATCATGTGTTGCCGGGGGCTTGTTTGTAAATTTTAGTTGCAGGGATTAATATGATTCCTAGAGACATTTGAATTTTAAATTGCCATGCCAGCATTAGTGATCGTTGTTGTTGTCGGTCAAAAATAAAACCTACTTGCTATATGTAAATTTTAGTTGCAGGGATTAATATGATTCCTAGAGACATTTGAATTTTAAATTGCCATGCCAGCATTAGTGATCGTTGTCGTTGGCGGTCAAAAATAAAACCTACTTACTACTATAGCCAGTGGTGAATCAGGATCGTATCCTCGGGGATCAAGAGCAATTATTTCACAAAAAAGAAAAAAAAAATTATCTTTAGAGGATTATATTAAGAATAGCGGTTATTAAAAGATAATAATTAATTAATTAATGAAATTAAAATAGTAAAGAAGAAACCCAGGAATCCAAATCCACCATGCATTTTATCTTCTTTTTTTAATATTGCAATAGTAATTTTTGTAAATTTAAAATTAGAATAATTTGTCTCTTGTCAGGTATGGACCATATCAGGAGATCATGACACATTTGCTTAGAGTATAAACTATCTAATAATTGCAAGGTTAAGGGTCTAATCTATCATACTACGATCTATCTCTCTTAGGCACGTATCGTATCCTAAGATCATGGTATGTTGATAGAGGGTACAGTCCGTGTATGCCAGATCAAAACCTCAGTTAGAAAAATAACTTAAAGATATAATAAAGAAGAGCATAATTTTTATTGCATAGAAATTAAGAACAAAAAGAAAGATAAAACCTGATTATAGGCTTCATCATCATCACAAGTTGATGAAATCTAGCCACACATTGCTGCCACCAGTATTTCCTCCATAATTTTCTTCTCCCAAGCCTAAAAATAATAATCTAAATAAAAAAAGAATAAAAAGAGTTTTGTAGAAACTTCTTCCCCTAACTACTGCTTGAGGTCCTCCTTTTATAGAGCATGTCTAGGGCTTTCTCCTAGTTAAAGTTGGAGTTAATCGAGCACTCAAGATCGTTCAAATATCATGAGAAAATTTTTCAACCATCCGTTCAACATCACCTGCCTTAGTTTACACCGAAAATCATATGAAATCATCTCTTTCTTCCTTTTTGGGCAAACAGAGTCCTGATTTAAGTACCATCTGCATCGTTGGACTCCAAAAATTGAGCTCTTTCCATCTATAGGCTTCTTTTCTGCAAATATCCATAAAAAGTATCAATTCTTAATAAATTTAAAGTAATTAATATTTATTTTAATAGTTAAATTAGGATAATAAATAGACTTATCACACCCCCCAATTTAATCATTGCTTGTCCCTTAGCAATGTAATTAAAATAAAATCTTGCATCACTATAATTCTCTTTTGCAAAATTAAATCTAGGCTTAAGGTTTGAAAGAAATTAGTTAATATAACTAACTAAGTATTGAGTTTTTGAAGTAAATTTTGCAGTCAAAACTATCAAAAACTTTCTTAGAGCTCATCTATAGATCTACAACACTTATATTTGTGATGGCTTAACTTAGTATTTCGGTACTAACTTGTAAGAAATAATGGTATCTTCGCTTATCACTTACTTTGATCAATTTTTTATACACCCTTAAATTAAGCACATGACCTGAGATAGCTTTCACACTGTCTGATAATTATTTATTTATTTTTATTTATTTTAGCGATATCTTCATATTGTCCACTTTTTGACGCGAACAACAATGCTTACTTAGGCGAAGGTGCCCGGTTACTCGATGAAAAATCAATGTTTAGACTTATTTCTTATATATATATATATATATATATATATATATATATATATATATCAGGCATATAGCTTTTTCCTTAAATTCAAGTTTTTCTTATTAGGGTGTATATCAATTACCAATTTTTAGTAATAATTGAATCTTCAATTGACCTTACAACTAATACCTAATTTACCTCGTCAGCGTGCATATGCAATGGAAGTGCTAATAGCCTTTAGATCACCTAAGTAGGTTATTAAAAGTCTGACAATCTAGTCTACTCCTTAGCTCTTTACAGTAATTAGCCAATACTTTCTAACTCTATTATCTTTTCCTAGTCAATTTTGCTCAAGAATTTCTTTCCTAGAATATGATTTATAAAAATTTTAAAATTTTCAAAAATGCCAAGGTGTTTTCAAAATAATTTTCAAAAAGGTTTCTCTTACCCCCAACTTAATTTTTATTATCCTCAATGAAGTAAAAAAGAATAAAACAAGAAGAAACACCATCCGGACGAGATAAGCCTTGTGTAATATTAGGAGTGACCGTGCGGAGTAGTCTCTTATTCCTAAAAATAAGAATCACTAAAATAAAGGTTAAAAAATAAAATTTTAGTTGCCTTCCAAAAAGCACTAAGTTTAACGTCTTCAGCCAGACGTTATGGCTTACTCTGGGTCATATAGGATCATAGCCTCCCCAGCTTCTTCAATGGATAATTCTAAGAATGGTTTCAAGCATTGTCCATTAACTTTGAATATAGCACCATTACTTGGATTTTCAATTTCTATCGCTCCATGTGGGAAGACTTCTTTTACTATGTATGGGCCAGTTCATCTAGATTTTAATTTTTTTGGAAATAGCTGAAGCCTTGAATTATATAAGAGAACTTTTTGCCCACGAGTAAAAGATTTTCTAAAGATAGCTTCGTCGTGGAAGGTTTTAGTTCTCTCCTTATAAATTTTTGCATTCTTATATACTTCATTTCTAATTTTCTCAAGTTCATCCACTTGTAATTTCCTTTGGTCTTCGGCTGCATCCAAATCATGTTTAATTGTTTTATGGCCCACATTGCCCTATATTCTAATTCTACTGGCAAGTGACACACTTTACCAAATATAAGCCTATAAGAAGATATTCCTAAATTTGTCTTGAAGGCAGTGCAATACGCCCAAAGTGCATCCACTAGCTTCACTGACCAATCTTTTCTATTAGAGCTCACGATCTTCTCTAGGATTTGTTTGATTTTTTGATTAGAAACTTCTACTTGCCCACTCGTTTGTGGGTGATAAGGTGTGGCCATCTTATGGGTGATGTTATACTTTCTCATTAGTAATGTAAATGATTTATTACTGAAGTGTATTCTACGGTCATTGATGATAGCCCTTGGAATACCAAAGTGGGAGAGGATATGCTCTTTGAGAAATTTTACAATAATTTTGCTATCATTAATTCTACAAGGTATTGCCTCTATCCACTTGGATACGTAATCTATGGCTATCAAAATATATTCGTTTCCAAAAGATTTTAAAAACGGTCCCATAAAGTCAATTTCCCATACATCAAAAATTTCTACAATTAATATTGGATTCATAGGCATCATATCTCTTGTTGTGATCCAAGCCTATTTTCTGGCACCTAACATAACTTTTACAATATTCATAAGCATCTTTGAATAGGTTAGGCCAGTAGAATCCACATTGGAGCACTTAGCCGCCGTTTTTTTAGCTCCAAAATAACCACCACAAGCTTGGTCATGGCAAAAGGATAAAATACTCCTAACTTCTTGATCTGGGATGCATCTCCTAATAATCAAGTCAGGACATTGTTTAAATAAATATGGGTCATCCCAAATAAAGTAGTTTACTTGAGAGAGAAATCAATTTTTGTCCTGAGCATTCCAGTGCATCAGAATCTGACCAGTGCTAAGTAATTGATTATGTCAGCGTACCATGGTTTTATATGGCAAACATAAGTTGTTCATCGGGAAAGACTCATTGACAGGTAGTTCTTCAGTAGGTGTGATCGCTAACCTAGATAAATGATCATCTACTATATTTTCAGTACCCTTTTTATCTCTAATCTCTAGGTCAAATTCTTGTAAGAGCAAGATCCATCTAATTAAGCATGCCTTGGCATCCTTCTTTGAAAGAAGATGCCTAATGAAAGAGTGATCCATATAGATGATAACGAGACCCCACTAAGATCTAAATTTTTCTAGTGCAAATATCATAGCTAATTTTTTTTTTTTCAGTGTAGAATAGTTGAGCTGTGCATCATTTAAGGTCTTACTAGCATAGTAGATCACTCGAGGTAGCTTATCAATTCTTTGCCCTAGGACCGCTCCTATGGCATGATCGGATGCGTCACACATCAGCTAAAAAGGTTGAGTCATATAGATGGGTGAACGATTGGTGCTGAGGTTAATTTCTCTTTTAAATATTCAAAGAACTCAAGAAATTCAGATGTGAAGTCAAATTTGACTTCTTTGGCTAATAGGTTAGTCAATGGTCGAGCACTTTGCTAAAATTTTTGATAAATCTTCTATAAAATCCAGCATGCCCAAGGAATGATCTTATTTTTTTGACTGATTTAGGTGGGGGAAGATTTGTAATCAAATCTACTTTGGCCTTGTCTACTTCTATACCTTTATTTGAAATTACATGGCCAAGAACAATACCTTCCTTCACCATAAATTGGCACTTCTTCCAATTTAGTACTAGATGCTTTTCCTTGCATCTTTCTAAGACCAGTCTAAGGTGATATAGGCATTCAAAAAAAGTAGAACCAAAAATAAAAAAGTCATCCATAAAAATCTTAAGGAATCGTTCTACCATATAAAAAACTAATTATGCACCTTTGAAAGGTAGATGGTGCATTACACAAGCCAAAGGGCATACATCTATACACAAAGGTTCCATATGGACAAGTAAATGTTATCTTCTCTTGATCCTTTGGGGATATTGCATTTGATTGTAACCAGAGTATCCATCCAGAAAATAGTAAAAGTCATGCCCTGCTAATCGTTCTAACATTTGATCTATAAAGGGCAAAGAAAATGGTCCTTCTTAGTGGCAGCATTTAATTTTCTATAATCGATGCACACCCTTCATCCTATTTGAATTCTTGTAGGACCAACTCATTATTGTCATTTTGTATCATAGTGACTCCTGACTTCTTGGGCACCACTTGCATAGACTTATCCAAGAACTATCTGAAATAGGATAAATTATACATTGTCAAGGAGTTTGACAATCTCTTTCCTTACTACTTCCTTCATGGTTGGGTTAAGTCTCCTTTGGGATTCTCTTGTAGGCTTGGCTTCTTCCTCTAAGTGAATCTATGTTGAACGATCGAGGGGCTAATCCCTTTTATGTTAGCCATAATCCATCCTAATGCTTCTTTATTTTCTCTTAGGACATTCAATAGTTTCCCTTCTTATGATGAGTCTAGGTCGGCTAAAATAATTACAGGTAGGGTTTTTGATGGACCTAGGTATGCATATTTGAGGTGCTTGGGAAGTGGTTTCAGTTCTAATTTGGGTGCTTCCTCTATTGATGATTTGGGTAATAGTTCAGGTACTTTCTCTAGTGGTTTAATTGGAGGTTCCCATCTTGATTTTTCATCAATTGTATCAACCTCATTAATTTGCTCCCCATCTTGGTTCATGTAGATTTTAGGTCAAGCTCTTCGTCACTAAGGTCAATTGGATCATAAACAGTATCCTGAACATAATTTGAATCACTCATTTGATGTGTAATGGTAAGATTGAAAATATTAAGATCAATTGACATATTCCAAAGAAAAGTTTCATTAATCTATTTCGATAATTAATTAGGGCATTAGCTGTAGCTAAAAATGGTCTACCTAAAATCATTGAAATGTGGCTCTTTGGGTTTGTCACGGCTTAGTTTCTAAAATCACAAAGTCCACCAGATAGATAAAGTCACCAACTTTGATCAACACATCCTCTACTATTCCCTTGGGTACTTTCAAAGAGTGATCTGCTAGTTGTAGGGTCATTCCCATAGGCTTTAGTTCTTCCAACCCTAGTTGCTCATATACAGAGAATGAAATATATTAACACTCGCCCTAAATCTAATAAAGCCCTATTTATGAGGGTGTTCCCCATAATGCATGAAATAGTAGGTGATCCTGGATCTTTGTATTTTACTGGCATGTGGTTTGATAGATAAGAGCTCACACTGGCTGCCAGAAAGGCTCTCTTGGGCACATTGTGGTCTTCTTTTGGTACATAGATCCTTAAGGAATTTGGCATAGGTTGGGACCTGTTGGATCACGTCCAGTAGAGGGATGTTCACTTTAACTTGCTTAAAGACCTCCAAAATTTTATCTAATTGGGCTGAATTTTGATTGGGCTTAAGTCTATTTGGGAATGGTGCTACAATCCTGATTTTTGGTTCATCTCCTTCTGGCATGGGGTCAGTTGGTGGGTTGGGCATTACATCAGACTCTGATGCCTTAGGTGTTTCTGGCTGACCTAGCTCAATAAGTTGTTCAAGTAGCAGGGCTTCTAATTCTTCTTCTTCATATGTACCTCTGGTTATCTATTTGTTTTTAGATCTTAATGTATGAATGATACTTAGTTGGTTAATCTGGGCTCCTTGATTTGATCCTTGGATGTTTAGGTTCCTAGGGTTAGCTTCGGGTTGACTCGGTAGCTTACCCTATCTTTCACTTATGGTTGTGGCTAACTGACCTACCTGCATCTCCAAACGAGTTATGGCCTGAGTATTAGTGGATAGGTTGCCCTATATTTTGCATAAAGTTATTCAGGGTGGTGTTGGTGCTTTTTATCATGGCATAAGTGTCAGCTTGGGATTTAACTAGGGTTTTCAGAGCCTTGTCTAGGAAACTATACCTCTTTTCATTCTCATTGACTGGTGGTTATTTTTTGTAAAATTGGCCTTGGGTTAGGTTGGTTGAAGTTGGGACCACCTGCACTAGGACCTTATGACCAGGCAAAGTTTGAATGGTTCCTCCACCCTGGGTTGTAGGTTGGTGCATAAGATTGTTGTTGTTCTTGATAGGTTGCATTCACCTGTGTACAACTATTTTAGTTTGGGTCATGAAGTGGGGCACTCTTCTTCTATATGTCCTGGCTCATTACATCCAGTGCAGATAGGTGCAGCCACTTGGTTTACATGATTTATCGGGCCTATCCCTTAAGTTCCAAGGCTTCTATCCTACGAATCAGAGATGTCATCTTAGCTTCTTCAGCTATAGATGGAGAGCATTGGTGCATACCACCTCTTGTTGGTGTGGGTTCAGATTCCTTAGTTTTCTTTCATTGTAAGCTCTTTTCTGCTAAATCTTCTAGAAATAGGCTTCATTGGATGATTTCTGCATAAAGTCGCCCTGACACATTGACTCGAGCATAGTTCTGGAGTTTAGGTTTAGACCTTTATAGAAGGTTTGACATAACCTTCAAGTCTCTATCCTATGGTATGGACATTGGCTTAACAGATTCTTAAATCGGTCTAGACACTTCCAGAAAGGCTCTCCCCTAATTGATGAAATTGGGCAATTTCATTTCTCAACATGGCTGTTTTATGATGTGGAAAGAATTTTCAAGAATGCTTTAACAAAACCTTCCCATGTCAAGATCGACTGAGTAGGTAAACTATACAACTACTTTTTGGCATTTTTCTTAAGAGCAAAGTTAATTAGCCTAAGTTTTATAGCATCTTCTGAAAGTTCATGCATTCTCATAGTATCACATACTTCCTCAAATTCTCTAATAAAAATATAAGCATCCTCAATTTCTATAAATTTAGGGAATATTTGATAATCTGAGGCTTAATCTCAAAACTGGCCGCATTTGTTTGGGGTAGTTGAATGCATGATGGTTGGCAATCCAATTGGGTAGCATATTCTCTTAGGCTAAGGGGATGTCCTAATTCCTTTAGTTACTTTTTTCATCAAGGGTAGGGTAGATCTATCCTTACTAATCAATCGGACTCCCTTTTCCAAGTTGCAATTTAAAATTTTTTTTATGTTATGTGAGAGAGAAAAGAAGAAGATTCTAAAAGAAGTATCTAAGAGATTCCTAGAACTAAGAGCAATAAAAAAATTTAATTAGGGTTTAATAATTATTAACAATCAAGTTAGATTAGACTCTCTACTCTAGGTTTAACCTAGATCTAGATAGCTCCTAAAGATCAAAAAAATTAGCTGATTGACTAGTTAGTTAAGGGTAAGGTCAGTGGGGTCCCCAAGTTGCTTACTAGGTAAGCGAACGGAACCAATTAAATAACCACTTTTCTTTCCTTTTTTAGACACCAGTTAATCAGTCATTCCTGATCTAGTCCAACTCTTTTGGATTCCTTGTCCTATTGAGCTCGAGTTTCTTAGGGGCTGATGTCTAGTTAATTTGAAGTTAAAGGCTTGGGTTTATGCAGTATGCAGGATGGTGGTTTGTGGCTAAGGAAGGGTAATGAAATCCTCATATTATGTTATTAGGGGTGCACCCTTAAAGTATTTTATGAAATGCAATGCAATTCTAACAAGGTGTCTAAACAAGTTAGAAGTTTTTAAAGTTTATTATTTATTTCTTAAATTAATTATATTTTATGAAAAGTATCTTAGGATTTTATTTTAGGTTCTTTAAGGTAAGTTAATTAAAAGAAAAGTTAATTAGGTTAAAAGTTAATTTGTGACAAGAAGGAAAGTAATAATTTTTTTTATGTTAAAAAAAAATAAGAAAATCTAATAATTAAGGTAACTAAAAAAAGGCAATAAGCAAAGAGAGCAATAACTATCCTATAAAAGAATTTTTTATTCTTTTTTATATAGAAGCATGAATAATAATGAAACAATAAGAGAGAATAAAAAAATAAAATTAAGAATAAAATTAAAAATCATGGTAATAATTTTTTTGTTTGTTAGAACTATATGTTATTATTCTATATTCAATGGTGAAGGTGATATTTCTTATTTGATCAAAGATTTTTAAGATCTCTTATTTTATTTAGATCTAGTGATATTTGAAATATATTAAGTTTTCACCTTGTTTTAAAAAAATTAGGATGGAAAGATTTTTCTTAATACAAAAAAAGCATGGATTAAGTCTTAATTTACACTTAGCTCATTAGGTCCAATTTTTGGATATTGATGGAATTGAATTTTTATTGTTCTCACTTATAATCTAGTTTAGAACTTGATTTTATGGCTTTTATTTATGACCTTGTTAGGTTAATTCAGGTTTATTAGGTCTAAAATTTGATTAAGGTTTAAGATTAAGATATTTGGTTTCTTACAGTTAGATTAATATTTAAAGTAAACAAACGAATTGAACACTTGTAAGGGAGATATATAATTTTTCTTTCCTATCAATTTTATTCTCTTCTTTCCTCATATTATCTTCTATTATGCACATTATTTTTTATGGCCTCTATTTAGAGTGACAGCTATATTATATTTATAAAAAAGATAAAAAGTATACTGCCATACCTTCTATTTAGCTATATGCCTGACATCTTGCCTTTTCTTATAAAACAACTTATATTATGGATATCTTTAATATAGCAGTAATTGAAAACCACTTGCGCACACTGTTTTCTTGACAAATGCCAAAATGAAGGTTATAACAATATTCTATTTCTTAAAATTATAGACTGTCAGTACTAATGAGCTATTAAATTTGTGCATATCTATTTTGGATTCAATGGCTAATGTTGCATATCTTGTTTAATTCACAAATTCATAAAATTAATTACTTTTTTTTACTAAATTGATTTAAACAATATTTAAGTTTTTATCAAAATCAAAATTTTGAACTATTAAAAGCTTATTTAGAACCAATAAAACCTTAATATGTAAAACTTGATAGTTCTAGCCATGCTCATAATAGGGTTTCAATTAGGGTTCAAAACCTAACTTGTAAAGTATATATTTGAAACAATTTATTTTATTGGATCTAAATTTTCTTGTTGTTTGATCTCACCTTCATCAAACTAGTTGATATTAAGTTTGGATATTTGAGGAGTAATATCCTTTTTTTAAAGTCTTTTTGTATAAGCATTTTTCTTGCTGAAAAGATAAGGTTGAAATATGGAACTTAATTAAGTTAATTGTCATGTTAAAGAATTAATTCTATTTTTTAATTTTAATGATATAAGTAATAGGATAGTTTCTCTATTAAAAAAAGTCAACCAGTCTTACTGAAAAGCTTTGGGCATTTTTGGCATCAAAAAGTTGATGTCATTTTTATCATTCCACCTTTTGTTTTAATTTTCTCACCCATTTAAAGTTGTGCTTATCTCTTTATTCATCACTTCTCTTCTTCTTTACTTAACCAGATTCACGAGAAAGCTTTAGGCATTTTTGATATCAAAAAGTTGATGTCCCCAAGGAAAGGGTATTTTTGTCATCCCATCCCTTTGTTTTAATTTTCTTGCTTGTTCAAAGTCATCCTTATCTCTTATATTCATCTCTTCTCTTTCTTTTTCTTACCCAACCAGTTTCACGGGAAAGCTTTGGGCATTTTTATCATCAAAAAGTTGATATTCCCAAAGAGGGGCATTTTCATCATCCCACCCTCTTGTTTTAATTTTCTGTCTCATTTCATTTCATCTTTACCTGTTAGATCCATCCCCCTTCACTTTTTTTTTACCCAATGGTCTCATCAAAAGCTTTGGGCATTTTTGGTATCAAAAAGTTGATGTCCCTGAGGAAAGGGCATTTTTGTCATCCTAACCTTCTGTTTTAATTTTCTCGCTCTTTCTATGTTGCCCTTATCCCTTTATATCCATCCCCCTTTCCTTCTTTCTTAACCAATTGGTTTCATCAAAAGCTTTGGACATTTTTGGCATCAAAAAATCATGTTCTCAGGAAAGGAGTATTTTTTTATCATTCCACCCTTCTATTTTAATTTCTTCGCTCTTTCCGTGTTTCTCTTATCCCTTTATATCCATCCCTCCCCTTCTTTTTTACCCATCGAAAAGCTTTGGGCATTTTCGGTATCAAAAAGTCGATATCCCCGAGGAAAGGGCATTTTTGTCACCTACTCTTGTTTTAATTTTTTAATTCTTTTCTCTTTTCGTGTTGTCCTTATCCCTTTATATCAATCCCCTCTTCCCTTCTTTCTTACCCAATTAGTCTCATCGGAAAGCTTTGGGCATTTTCGGCATCAAAAAGTTGATGTTCCCAAGAAAAGGGGTATTTTTTTTATCATTTCACCCTTCTGTTTAATTTTTTGCTTTGCTCTTATCCCTTTATATCAATTCCTTCTTTTCTTCTTTTTTACCCAATTGGTCTCACAAGAAAGCTTTGGGCATTTTTGGCAACAAAAAGTCAATGTCTAGAGAAAAGGGGCATTTTTGTCATCCCATCCTTTTGTTTTAAATTCCTCACTCTTTCGGTGTTGCTCTAGCTCCTTTATATCCATCCTCTCCCCTTCGTCTTCCTTACCCCATCTCTATTCTTAGTTCCTCCCTAAACTCTTCTCTCTCTCTCTCTATCTATCATCTCTTTCTCTTCTTTGAGCTCTTTTGTTTTTTTCCCCTTCTTCTAGATCTCAAAGCTATACTCCCAGTCCCTAGTCCTTCTATTTCATCCCACTTGGTCCTTTTGATCCTCTCATGGCCGACGATAATATTAAGCCTATTGATATAGATCAGAAACCTATAATGCGCTCTGATGTTCGAGCTGGTTTCAAGCGTGAGTTAGCATTTGCCCTTAAGTCTCTATTTGAGATTGATTCCAACCTTGCACCTATTCGGCTTCGTAAGCCCCCTATTCCCTTTTGCCCTACCTCCACTTCCTTATCTACTGCCCTAGGTAAGAGGGCAAAGGCTGTCAGATCCTTTGATATGCTGAAGAAAAGAGGTAGACAAGTTAAAGCATCTAGTGGTGATCGCTTCTCTTCTCGATGCTTTACGGGGGCTCCAATTTTAGTAACAGAGACTTTAGAAATACTTGATGATCATGGTGGATCTTTTGTTAATGTCCCAATCGATATCAATGAAATGCCTCCAATTTTAACACATGAATCAAGGTCTAAAGGAAGGAATTAAGCTACGAAATAGAAAATCTAGTGGGAGAGGTTCGTTTTTCTATTCCAGTTATATATGTAGAGTCTTTGAAGAAGGCCG
The DNA here is from genome assembly GCA_900491605.1 of Calamus simplicifolius. Taxonomy (NCBI): domain Eukaryota; kingdom Viridiplantae; phylum Streptophyta; class Magnoliopsida; order Arecales; family Arecaceae; genus Calamus; species Calamus simplicifolius. Next base: position 789,782 of record UESW01004238.1, on the reverse strand, counting down.
GGATCTCTGTTGACTCATCAAATATCAAGGATCATCAACCTATGACAGGCAAGGATAAGGTATGAAAGAAATCTTTCATGATTTGTTTATAACATTTTTGGCAATAGCATGATGGATTGAAAGCTGGGTTTTTCTCCTATTTGAAGGTGGTGATATGTTGGGAAAAAAAATCTATCGAGATTTAAGGCCTCTTGGTAGTTTGTTGATTAGGTTACTCTAAAGGAAATCAATTGATTGAGTAAATTTTAATGTTCATATATTAGTTTAATTTTTGCAGCATCAATACATTGATATTTAATGCATATGTTCATATATATATTTTTGTTTAATTCTTTGCATTTATATCTTTAATTCTTTGCTCATATGTTTTTTCTATGATTGCCCTAAGAAGTTTGGATCATTGATTGATTCAAAACACTTTATACATGAGATGTGATTTTTCCTTTAGATTTCTTTCATATATTTTTTTCCTCTTAATTCTTTGTGTTTTATACTTCAATTCTTCACTTATAAGTTTCTGCGGACTATGACTGGCCTAGGAAGTTTGGATCATTGATTGATTCAAAACACTTACTAGTTATACATGAGATGTGATTTTTCCTTTAGATTTATTTCCCTAATTGCTTTCTTACAAATTTTTTTTGCCATAATTTATTTATTTATTTGTTTATGGCCTGTATATTTTACTAAGTATGATTGGAGATTCTTGTTCATTTTTTTCTTGCATTTCATTCTATTTTTTTTGTTCTACCCATATTGAAAATATTAATAACGTGGTCTGAATTCTGAATTGTGTTTATGACTTTGCAGGGAGTTGTGACTTATATCCAAAGAGGATGTGGACATGGATGAAGGTGAAAACAAATGCCTCATAGCTTCTGATATGGATGTTGATATTGGCTTCTTGCAATATTCTTTTTTTTTTTCTCTTTCTTTTTTTCTCCCAAGAAACTTTTAGATGCTTACGTTAATATATTTATTTTATGCTATAGATGCTGAAGATCTGGAAGAGGATATGGACATGGATGAAGGTGAAAACAAATGCGTCAACATGAATGTTGATTCTTGCAATATTCTTTTTTTTTTCTCTTTCTTTTTTTTTTCCCCTCCCAAGAGATTTTTAGATGCTTACCTTAATATATTCATTTCATGCTCTAGATGATGAGGAGTATACACCATTCTATGATTTGACTCAAAACCAATGCAGTGTCAGACAATCTCTAAGCAATCACATGCTGCTAGCAGCTCTAAGTATGTCTCTCTAGTGGCTTTTGAGCACTACCGTCTTCTTACATTTTTGGGTAGCTTGTGCACTAATTTATTTAATCATAGAAGATAATCATTGATTATTTGTCAATGCTTTATTTTTTGCTCTGCTCGACTTTGGCTGCATATAGGTTTAGTAAGCTTGATTTGATCTATTTGAATATGACATCATCATTCTTCTATCACAATCATACCACGCAATCACAAAGGTGCACTTACTTAGCTTATATCATATATCTTACTAAAGTTATTGCTCTTCGCTTTGTGTCATGCAAAATAATTGATATATTTTATCTTCTTAAGTATATTCCTTGATCTATTAGTTAGATTTCTTGTCTTTTTTGGTTCAAATATATAGTAGCAAGGTCATCGGTATGAATCAAAGTTAAATGATTTTTAAGAAAAGGTGTGCCAAATTTAGATTCTTTTATAGATATTCACTAAACAATCGATCTTTTATTTAATTGTGCACTTCGATTCTTTATAATGTTTACTTGCTTGGCGTGCTGGTTATAATTATTTGATGGTCAGATGGTTTAACTGTCAATATATGTTTGTGATTCTAAGAGGTCATGGGACCTTGGTTTCCAAATTGGTCCGGGAAATCACCATACAACTTATTTCAATAAAGTAAACATTAATCCAGCATGCATGCAGGTTAAACTCAAGCATATCATAAATATGGAGCTTGATTCATTAAACAAGCATAACAAGAGAACAAGATTCATTAAAATGGAATCAAGTAGTTAAAGTCACTTATATCGCAACACTCACATATAACAAAGCAAATTTAATATTTTCTAAAAAACAAAAAGTATGGATCAAAGAGAAGCTAGAGGCCTATTGATCAATGAATGCTCGAATCATTGCAGGCAAATGTCGAGGGCAAAGCCCTAGGATCTGTGGCCTCTGGCAATGGTTTTGTGATGCCGAGCCAGGGCAGGGCATCATAAGAAACGGGGCCTGATCCCTCAACAAGGGTTTTTTAAGTGGAGAAAGGAAGGTTTTACAAGGGTTTTCAACATCCTCCCGGATCCCTCAACAACAGCAATTTTTAACCTCTTAATTTGAAGTGTTTGTGAGGGTTTTGTTTAATTTTATTCATTCAACCAAAGAAGAGTAAGGCACAAAACCTTCTTTTTCCTCCTATATTTCATAAGATTTTGAAGCAATATAGGGGTTTCAACTTGACCTTTACCTTCCTTTCTTTTACTTTCCTTTCCTTTAGAAACTGTTCCTTTCCTTTCCCTCTAACTCTCAAACATAGTGTTAGAGATAATGGGAGTTGGTCAAAGGGATCTTGTGCTGGATTGAAAATGAGTTTTGTGATGTGTGTAGTTTCTAGATTAAAGTTTGTCATTGTAGGTTTTTTTCCCTAAGCAGGAGGCCACATGCTATGTGGGGTGTAGACCCATTAGCTTGGTTAAATTGATTGCCAATAGATTAAAGGATGCTTCTATTGATTTAATGGGGGATGTTCAATATGCTTTTGCTAAGGACCTACATCCTTGATTCCTTTACTATTAGAAGAATTCCTCAAGGATTGTAGGCATTGGGAAGGCAAAGGACGATTTGTTCAAGGTGAACTTTGAAAAATCTTACAACCTCTTTGATTGAGAATTATTGATTGATTCTTTGAAAGACTAAGGCTTTGGGGATAGATGGATCTCCTAGATCTAGGGATGTGTTTGTGTCTCGAAGGTGGCACATGGTGAAGTGCCAGTAGGTTAGAGGTAGATCTTTCCGTTGTAGGCAGGGATTGAGGTAGTGGGATCCATTTCTTCTTTGCTATTTGTGCTAGATTTTGATGTTTTTTATCCAATGCTTGAGCTGGCCCTAAGGGAAAGGATGTCTAAGGAATTAGCGAGCACTTTGCTTCGTCATGGGCTATCATTTTGTAAAATGCAAATGGCATATTGATCTTCTATAAAGCTGAATAGAGTTTTGGGGAGTGTTTAAAGTTAGTTCTTTATTTGCTTTATGGGCCTATCATGTCTTAAGGTGAATTTTGATAAAAGTGCCATGGTTTATTTGGGACAACGCACAAAGATGTGTTAGAGGATTTTGATGAACTATTAGTTGCAATCTCTACCACTCATCCTTGGGCTCTGTCTAGTTAATAAGCAACTTCACCAACTAATTGGGAGCTGATAGTTGAATAGTTGGATTGAGATTGACTCGTTGGAAGATCTAATTTTTGTTTTATGAAGGTAATATTATTGCTTCTTCAATCTGCCCTCTCTACTCTCCTAATGTATTCTATGTCTTTCTTTGTAGTGTAGATTGGGCCATCAATAGGTTAGATTCCATCCATGGTAGGCCACTATATTGAACCGTTTGGTTTGATGCAAACAGTGCTAAATCAAGATGGTCTGTTGGTTTGGCTTAGTGTAGGGGCCAAACCACCTTGTATTGGCCTGAACCATGCAGAGCTGCCCAGTTTGCCTTAGTTCTATGGCTTCGGTGGGTCATGGGCGTGGGTTTGGCGAATAAAAGAGAAGAGGTTAAAAGCCTCTCGTGAGCGAAAAGTGAAGTACAAGGCACAGATGCATGTTTGAGTGAAGTGAGACACATATTTTGAAATAAATGGTAGAATAATTTATTTAAGTAAGATTTATAACAAAAAAATTTATTTTTTTTTAATGACCAGAATCATCTAAGTTCTCAACTCAACTCATCTAAGCCTTTTCCCAACTATGGGGTCGGCTATATGAATTGCTTCCTCCACTCCGCTTTATTCAAGACAAAGTCGACATTCAAATTACAAATAGTTATATCTTTTTTAATTATTTTTATCCATGTTAGTTTAGGTCTACCTTACCTCTATCCTCGTTAAGAGATCCATGGTTGATCTAATTTTTTCCTTTCTTTAATGGATAAATAACTAATTAGTTTTAAAATTCTTTCCAAAATAGCATTGATTTTTACATGGATTTTAGAATATAATCTATAAATACGAAAAAGTAGACAACTAATTGAGATAATTTAGGTATTTTATAAGAAATGGGCATGTATTTTTTCATGTAAAAATTGAAAAAAAAAAATAAAAAGGTAAAAACTTGGCGTACTGGTCCATTTCATTGGTACGCCAGAGGTTCGGTATGGTTGTAGTAAATTGAGCCAGTACTAAAATGGTATTGGCATCTAGTATGGTGAACTTTGATTCCATTTATCTTACTTCTTCTAGTGAGATTCCCAAGTGATTGCCATTTAATATATCTATTATCATAGGAAAAGATATGCAAATCCATGGATGAAAGTGGTTTGGTGAGCTTAATCTGAAAGACTTAAATTGGGCATTGCTGGGGAAACAAATATAGAGAATTGGCATGCAAGAATGACCACCATGGGTGTCTATGAATATGGTGATCGCTATAGCTTGATGCCACCATGAGATTTTAATTTGCAGACCTCACTAAGACTCTTGGCATTCTGGAGAGGAATCCTTAACACTATTCTTACATTTTCTTGGGGCTTGAAGCATAGATTCGTTGTTCTTTGTGAGCTTGATGAGTCAGTAGGCAAGTTTACTCTTGTTGATTGTTTTCCCAATCCAAGATATTTGTTGTCCTTTCTTAGCTTGATGAGCCTACAGGTAAATTTACTCTTGTTTGTCATTTTTCCAATATCATTTGTAGTTTAGAAGTAGGAGGCATGGTTTGGACTCCACCTTTTATGCAACAACCTAGGACCTATGGTTCGGACTCCACCTTTTATGCAATAACCCAGGACCTCACCAACTAATAGTATGGTTTGGACTCCAACTTTTGTGTAATATTCCAGGATCTGACCTAGAAAAGCTAATCGGATCAAATCCAATCATGAATCCCACAATCAACTCATGGTTAGTCTTAAATAAGCCCATGCTACTGTCCATACTTCAAGTCACAAAATTACTCACTTCTCTCTTGTATTTGACACTAGATAGGAATCACTGTAAGCAAATAATACTTTGAACTCCCTATAGGTCTCCTAGATTGGCCCTGCATCATCTTTCTTCTTGGATGTTAATTAAATCATGGATAAAATTTGTTAATCAACTATTTAGATGCAAACATTGGCATTTGATGCATTCTAATTAAAAGGGACGAAAAATAGCAATGCAGCATTTGCCAATGCCATCCATGGTATTCAACCTTGTTGTGTTTGCATTGTCAAATCATTGCATTTGATATCCAACTTAGAAGTCCTTGTCTCATGCACAATTCTAAATGTTCAACTCGAGTTAAAGATTTGTTTTCATTTATCAAGATTTATTACAGATAATTATCTGTCTCCAGCATAAACTTTTAGCACCTAATATTCTGACTTACTTTATGTTCTCAATGACTTTGTACCTAACAATTCTCATGTATATATCAAATCCAGATTATCAGGGCAAACAATGGAATTAGAATCTCCTCAATGTGCATCGCCAAAAGAGACAGTAAACGGAAAGTTAACCAAAAAGTTTGTATATCAAAGTCTTTTCTTATCTTTCCACAAAGAAAGAAGTCTTTTTTCATATTAATTTGGATGAGTCAACTTCTTCAAGCATTTTGCTAATTTGGAGGTAACATTTCTTTGCTTTGGCTGTTGAATGTTTTCTTTCAAGGGATTTGGGACTTCACAAATTGATATTTGAGTGTGGCAAATATAAGAACGTTGAAGTGACATACCGCGTAAATGAAGAGGTTGTGCAATCAATATGACTACTTTGGCTCTTGTTACAATTGGAAATTTGTAGTACTTTTCAACAGATATCACTAAATGGACATATAGAATATTATGGCATATATTGTGATCACTGCAAAATGTGGTATGTTTATTTATCTGCTCATTAATTTTTAATTCTTTAATTCCTTCTTTTGTGTACTAACTCTCTTATGGCTGATGTGCAGGTTAGTGCTTCTAAATTTGAAGCTCATGCTGGCTGTGCACAAAGGTGCAAACCGTAAGTTGGCTTTTTCAAAGTGCATGTATCATGTGTCTTGTGAGAAGATAAATATGTATATTTACATGTGCGCGCGCGCACACACAGTGAAATAAGGTGAAATGTTTCTAAGAGCATTTAGCTCTAAATGCTTTCTAGTGGAAATCAATGAAGGGCCTTTCAAAATAAAAATCAACATCATTGATCATGATCTAAGATGTATAAACTACTCAAAATATAAAATTCATTTATTTTAGAGCTATCTTGCCAATGTATCTAGCTAGCAAAAAATACATTATACAATAGAACTAGTGAGTAAAATATTGCATATAATATTTAATATGCAATTCTGAGGTATTGATCTTGAGCTAATATGTCAGAATATGTGCAGATTAAATTTCAGCTAATTTAAAATTTCTAAGCTATAAATCATACTAAATCATGATACCATGTTGTTAAAATTATCAATTTTGTTTTCATTCGATGCATGCATAAAAGACCTTAAAAATTCAACTTTCTCAGTTTTTAGCCATTCATGTATCACGAATCAATGGTGCTGATTTTTATTTTGTAGGCCCTTCATTGATTTCCACTAGGAATTATTTGAAGCCAAATACTCTTAGAAGCATTTCAGCCATACTCTATACATATACATATAACTATATCTGTGTATGTACATTTATATGCTTTTCATCCTCTTAAAGTTACTCATCTCTCTCTTTCATTGTGATTTTCCAGGTATCATAAAACATATACATCTAAAGGAAAATCACTTCATGAAATAACACTGCAATTATCAGATGAATGAAACAGAGAATGTGACACGCTCTGTTAGATGTGTAGAAGAAGTGGCATACTTGTTCAGTGTGATCGATGTCCTAGAGCATACCACAAAGGTATATGCCTTGTCTTTGTAGAGAATTATATATATATACATATGTGTATTTATATATGTATTTGTTATCTATATCTGCATTCCTGGTTCTATATTATATACATTCTCACGCATGTTATATCAACTCATTCAAAATTTAATTGCATTTCTTGCAAAAGTGTAGCTGTTTATTTAAGCAATTTTAGGTTCCTGTTGTTGGTAATTTAGGTGGCTCTGCAATGGTGTTTAGACACTATAATTTTATCAGTTTTATTTGATTTTTATTGCTTATTCTTGTAATATCATTGTTGTCTAGTCAGCAAGTGAGGCAACAAGTGAGATATATTTTTGTTTGATATATAGATCGTGTGCACAAAGTTGCATAAACCAAGTGTTGGATGTGGCAGCTTCTTGCTTCTTATCGTGATCATGTCATTTGGTTCTTGACATGCAAATTCATGTTGTGCTGTAGTGAAACTTAGTGCACGTTGACAAGGAAACTCACATAAGCATTGCAAACAGGTGATTTCAACTTGCAAGGTGCACACGTGTTCTTACGAGATTTTAGTTTTATTATCATGACTAATTTGGGTACTTACTTAGTGACACTACTGCTACTACAGTGCTGCTGCTTCGGTGACTGCTATGACTCATCATCATTTTTTATCATCTATAAGTTTTACTAGAAACATATATATCATGCCATATAGAACATCCATGCCACAAAAAACACATCATTGAGGAAAACACATTTGGCAGTACCATAATTTATAAGGAGTAACTTCAAGAAATGTTACCTATACTAATTTGTAACAGCATATGCTTTTTTGTATGACCAGTCAATGCTCTATGATAAGGTGACATCCAATGATTTCAATACCAAAATGCTTATATGAGACTAAATTGTATATCATCAAATTATGTGTTCTGTTGAGGCATCACATGATATCAATCTAAATCCTAAACCATGGAATCCAACCTTGCTCTATTGATGGGTCAATTGGGATTTATCATGGGACACAAAATACTGAAAATGATCTTAGTTGGTATCAATCTAAATCCTAAACCATGGAATCCAACCTTGCTCTATTGATGGGTCAATTAGGATTTACCATGGGACACAAATACTGAAAATGATTTTAGTTGGTATCTAGTAGTGCAATGTTTGAATCCAAGCTGTCCCATTGACGGTCATGAGGTTAACCTCTCAAGTGGTTGTCTATTCCTTTTTAAATTGATCAATTTAAGGAAATTCCACTTATCTTATTTCAGTGACTCACCAATCCAGATTTCTTTAGTTGTTATGAAACAACTTTGGATCCCTCTGCATTCTATCATGTTCGTTGTATATGTTTTACTATTTTTTATTTCACCATGTGTAAACCTCTACTTTTTTTTGATGTCATGAAATATTTCAATAATCTCTACTTTGACAAGATTTGATTTATTATTTTTATAATCTGTCATGTGTGTATGAATATTTGCAACTATTTTATGTGGATATAGAACTGTTTACTATTTATGCTAATGCATTAGCTTTCTCACGATGCATTTCAAAGAAAGAATATATTTCTTTTCTTCTAACCTTCCTCAAACCTTTTCACCTTGTCCATTTTCCTAAATCGTAAACATTTTTTCATTTTATTAAAATCAAAATAGTAGCTTTCACTTCTCTTAGTATGTATGAGAAAAAGAGAATGATACTTGCGTTGTGTAATCAGAATCAAGAGTTTATTTAGTACAACCATCACTGATAGCATATCATTGTTTTGTGGCTTATATAATTGAGAAATTTCTTCTATGCTTAACTTTCCAATTCATCTTTGGCTGGAAGGAGGTTAATCACTTTAGTAACTTATTTTTAATTTTTTTCTCTTCTTTCCTACAACTTTTTTATTTTTCATCCAGAGATTTAGACATTATTCATTGCCATCTGAACTCTGTAGCATGATTTAACTCAATAAGTAGTCACCTAAATAATAATTTTCTTTTTCAAATCTTAAAAATGTATAAAGAGAATACCATCAAAAATCATAAATATGGTTCGAGTCATGCAACTAATGACATCAAGCATAAGCATAAGCAAAGAGAGTAAAAGCAATACAACACTTCTTTACATGTATCAAGTCACGGACATAAACATAGATAAAAACATATACCATAGCTTAATCCCACTAGTGAGATAGCAAAAATGGCTAGTAAAAGAGATATACCTGCCACTTTGGCTTACTGATATGCAAAGAATCCATATTGAGCACATCATCAAGGTCATCAAGCTCAACACAAGACTTCAATATGGCATCAGCCAAGCTTTTGTCATCCTCAGCATTAAAGAAACACCCTCTTTTTTTTTGCATCAAGCACTAATCTTCCCCAAATGGACTCGCTATTAGATAGGGTTGGTCCATTTCCTAGAATCCATAGACAGTGTCTGCCACAGAAATCAAACTATTGCATATCAAATGACTTTAAATAGATGATCTAAAATGAACAGAGTGGAACCAAACAACATTGGAGTCTGATTTGAAGAAGAAATAAACATACTTGGCCCTTGTAAGAGCCACATTTGTCCGCTGGAAGTTAGACAAGAAGCCCACATTGCCACCTTAATTGGACCTTACTGTAGAAACAATTATAATATCTTCTTCACTACTTGAAACCCATCAATGGATTTCACCTTCACATGGAAATCTTCATACATCTCATATGTTTTGCCTAGTTTTTCTTGTATTGCAACTACTTGTGTTGTGTATGGTGATACAACACCAATGCTGATTTTGTGCCCCAAACTAACGTGAGCTGTAACAAATTCAATATATGTTAAAATAACATAAAGGGTTTGAGAAAATTACAAAAACTGATGAAAATTGCTTCACGAAAAAACAAAGAAAAAAATCAAGGTAAGCCAAATGGATGCTATTTATACAACTTATGCTTTAATTATTAAAGAAGCACAATGTGTTAAGTGACTAAAGCCAAATTTAGTAAACTCAATAGCTCGACTATGATTGCTTTATGCATGTCTTCGTACTGAAGTTTTGGCTATTAAGTGAGAACCTATAAGAGAGAGGCAAAGGCCAGATATAACTCTATATTAGTCATTTAAAGAATGATCCATGTTAGCAATTTAATATGTGGCATTCTAACAAATGATTCTTTAGTTGAATATTATTAAGATATTGTTATGACCAACTGGAAATATTGGATGGCTTTCTGCCACCACCAAATGATTTCTTCAAATGCTTTGGTATTTAGGATCTATCATTAGCAAAGACTCCTCCCTATTGTATCATAAAGGCACGTAAAATATTTTTTCACATTAAGGAATCACAGATTGATCATCCAACATCAAGTAATATGAAAGGTGTATATCAACAATGCTTATTTTTTAAGTAACGATCAATTGTTCCATCTTTTTTGGAGTGCGTCCATCAAAATCTCCTTCCATAACAAACTATGTGCATTGCATGCAATGTTACATGGCCTAGCCCTAGTTGTATGTGTCAATTCATATATTTTTAATCTCTAAGAAATTTATATTACATTCTTGGACCCAAGTGGCATACACATACCCATGCCATAGGGTCTGGTGTCCATACCTTAAGGTATATTAAGGGGTCTTGTAATAAATTACATGTCCTGTCTTACATGTATTATAACAAAAAGTCCTATAATGGCATGAATCTTATGCCTGAGATGATGTGTTTGACTCCGCTTGTAAATTCACTTCATTCTTCTAATTTTAATTTATGTGTTGTCTAATAGCTGTCTAAGAGAAAGAATAGAAGATTAAGAAGGAAAAAGAACAGAAGCAACTATGACCTTAACCATTAAGCCTTCCCTACCATTTGGTCCCCCTTTCTGAATCCTCACTTGCTTAGTATTCTTGTTTGAAGCTACTAAATGTCCTAGCATTTATGAAATGGAATTTGAAACGCACTGTATTTCATTAATACCAAACCTATACACTATAGAAGGTGCATACTGAGTAGCAATAGTTTGAACCATCTTCTACACTAGGCATACTAGTACTGTACAAAGATTGTACCGCACAAGGCGCAGTGCCGAGATTGCAAACCTTGTTTTGGCATGCTCTTTAAAACTGCCTATCAACCTGAAACAAACCATCCACTGTATTCTCTAGCTTGGCAGTAGCATCAAGTTCACTTCAAACAACCATATTGAGTGATGTTAAAGAGAAAGAAAGAAAGTGCATAACTAAAGTTAGAAGTGTACCTTTATCAAGTTCACTTCAAACAACCATATTTAGTGAAATGTTCTTAGTGCTTCTTGATTATTTCCATTCATTCAAAGCTATGATAGAAGAGCTCAAGTGGTGGCAAAATAGATCAACATCTCACAAAGACCATGGATAGCGAAAGACTAAAGAACCAGAACTCTCTCTTTATCTACCATGACAAATGACTTATGAACTACTATCTCGGGGAAAAAATGGGGATTCTGACTGAAATGCTCAAATTTAAATGGTCCTGATGGCAAAGGCTGATGGAACATTGATAATGTAGTGGAGATGGAAAGATTGATTGCAATGATCTAAGACTGTCAGGGTGTTTTAAGGGCAAGGTAAAGGTGAAGCAACAAAAATTAATGATTTCTAATGATGGTGGTGTAGATTAGTGTATGACGATGACATGCAAAACATGAAATGGATGTAGGATAGTATGGAGCCATAAAGGAGACATAATTTGCTCAAGGCATGATGTAATAATCAGAAAAGTATTTACTTGAGATTTTCTTAAGGAACTGTAGAATATTTCCCATTTAAAAATGACAATGAATGTATCATGAGAAACATGATGACTTGCTTCTTATTCACACAAGGCTAAACTTTAGTTTCTGAACATGTCAGTGATAGGCTATGTTACCTAGACACTCACATTTAGCTCCAAAAATTTATGTCGACAATGTATTCAAGTTGAAAACCAGACAATTGGATACTTATGAAGTTCTATGATTGCCTTTTTCAAATTAGTGCAAGTTTATCTCTTTTAACAATTTATTTCATCCTTAATTTTCATGTTAGAAATAAGGATTTGTTGATAATTGGCTAAGGATGTATGTATGGAAAATATCATTTTTCTTATACTCTCAAGATAATTGGAAAGTTTGAATGAGAAATAAGTATATCTAAAGACCTTGATTAAAATATTTTTTAATATTTATCTTATATTTAAATAAAAAATATTAAAAGTAGAAATTTATAAATTAGTTAAAATTATAATTTATCATATGTACCCTCGTGTCTCTTCTTTTTTCTATTATCGAGTTAAAACACTTATGTGCATCGAATCTAATTCTTGTGTCTATGACCATGCATCGCTAATTGCTTATAAAAGTTACAAAACCAGCAAGTGCTACTCAAGGCTAGGGATGCATCCAATGATTCAGGTCTGTGCAAGATAAGGACTAAAATGATCAAGATGCATCATCCCAAAGAAATACCATGATCAACCGAATATCCTATCCCATCCTATCTCGATCATAATACATTATAGTGTTAATTTTAAATAGATTTAATTTATCATAAAGATATAACTTTTAATATTCTAATATGTTTAAAAATCAAATAAAATGGTAAAGCTTCATAATTTTTTTTTAAAAAATATTCCAAGCAAGTATTGAAACACTTATCGAATCCGCAATCAAAACGGAATCGAAAGCGAGGTGTCTTATTCCGTGAAAAAATTAGGATACTTCTATGCCACTAGATTTAAAACCTTAGATGCATCAACATTACACTTCAACCTTGAGTTTGACTACAGGTTACTAGTAGTAGGCACATGCAATATGCATTATTGATTCAAGCAAAGAAAGTATTCATTACGGGGCTATAAATATATCATTTCAAGAATTTTAGGCCAGTAATTAATTTTTTTTTTGTCAAATCCTTATAATTTTATGACCAATATTAATTGTTTTCCAAATGATATATTTTTTAATTATTCAAGAATTTGTCATCATTAATGGATGGCAGAGATCTGTCATGTGCAATACATGTAGTAAACTAAGCAAAGAATATGCAGTAGATGTTGCAATTTTATCAATCAATAATATTTGCATTGTATGGTTATCAAGTGATAGGACTACTTAATGGATGGTAGTGATAATCAATCAAGAAAATGTTTGTCACTAGTTTTTGTAAAGTAAACCTTCTTTTAATGAATTGATAGGTTGATCCTCATTTACTTGTGCCTCTCCTCCCTACCCTTATCCCCTCTTCCCCCCTACCCATAGAAAAACACATTTTGTAACAAGATAAAATCAAGAGGAATGAAATAACAATAAAGTTGAGTGCTTTTCTGGGGAAACTAGGAATCATAGTTGGCAAGCTAGTTCCCTCGAGACTGATGTTACTTGCATAGTTAGAAATCTTGCCTCATGACGGGCTAGTTGCCTTTCAAGACTAATGAGCCTTCATTATGGCATAAGTTTCTTCAACAAAAGAATGTGACTCAATCAAGTCTGACCTTGTCTATTATGACTAAGATGTTAAGAAAGAATAAACATCATGCTCTTCTTGTTGATCAGTATAAAAGTATAAAATATGACATTTAGTCCTGATTTTGGTTCTGCAGACTTAGAAGTAGGCAAGAAAAGTCCTTGCACAGGGCTTTCTAATCTTGCTTTCACTTTCAGAGCATGCTTGGCAACATTTTGCTGATTCTGCAGTGTAGGTAGAGAAAAAGTGTTATGGGGTGGAGAAAGTAGGAGTGGCAAGAGAGAGTGCACATGGTGTCAAGGTGCCTAACTCATGGCCTGACTTCTATAGAAAGGGCTAAAAGACCTCTCAGTGTCTTTTAATTCCTTCATGCGGAGATGGAGGACCAATGGCCTCTCTGCCCTCCCCCATCCTTCTCGTACATAATAAATTTCTCCCCTTTTTCTATCCTATCTTGCCAGAACTCTCAGGTTGCCGCTACTTTGAGTCATGAAAGAACATGGTCTCAGAAACCCAATGCAAGTTAATTTATTGTCTGTTGTCACCACTTTGAGCAGCATTTTTGCTGTTTGACATCCCTCTTATTATTGCGTATTTTAAATATGTCGGAATAATGAGTTACATCAACTCTGTTATTCCTGAGTCTTTTCTTCTCTTTTAGTATTTATTTCTTCTGATCTTCAATTCCTAATTATTACTGCCCCATTGCTTGAAGGAAAACCAGCCACTCATCTCTCTGAACTCATATTCATAGTTGAACATATCAGCACCAAAGTCATCTGATTATGACCAGTTGGTGTTAGCACTTGTGTTTGTGCATCTGGAAAGAAGGGATATTAAGGACTTTCCTCTCTGGATCGAGAAAACTGCCTCAATTGATTCACTCCTATAATTGGTACTTCGTTAGTTTAAGAAGTTAGCTTAAACTAACTTGTACTTGGACTAGTTTTCTTTCTGTTTGGAAGAAGTTAGCTTCCCTCTGGTGCACTATCTTTTCTCCATGATCTCTTCTCATTTTTTTAAAAACTTTTTCATTGTATTCTTCCTTTTTTGCTCACCCTTCGTCACTTCTAATATTCTTCCCTATGTTTAGTAATCTTTAATTAATTAGATGTCTATAAAAGTTTATTTACATCATAGCCAAAATTTCCTTGTTTTATAATTAATAAAGACAAAATAGAACAGCTATGACTTTTTGATTAAAAGGTATATAATATAATATGTATGAAGTAAAAGACATACCTTCAAATAAGTCCTTCACAATATGCAAAACTACGGCAACTTCAATCATATTTTTGCAACTCCTTCCATTCTTATCTCTAGCTTCTTGTCCACGTTCAATATTTATAAATGAATAGGGCCCGTACATTGCTCTGGTATATAATGTCTTTCATATCTCTTACAGATGACGTTTGGACCATCTAAAATTTTGTTACTGTAGAAGTTCGAACTTGGAAACTTGCTAATGGAAGGATGCATTGGTACTGCACATCAAGAAGCACTACTAGAGGCTGGGGTTTTGGCGCAGAAAAAATCGAGCGACCGCCCAGGGACGGTCGCAGAAGCCATCTTTAGCGACCGCTTAAGGCGGTCTCT
Organism: Calamus simplicifolius; assembly: GCA_900491605.1. Classification (NCBI taxonomy): domain Eukaryota; kingdom Viridiplantae; phylum Streptophyta; class Magnoliopsida; order Arecales; family Arecaceae; genus Calamus; species Calamus simplicifolius. Next base: position 774,674 of record UESW01004238.1, on the reverse strand, counting down.
AAAGGTAGTCACAAAAAGTCGAAATAAATTGAGATTGTCCATTGTTTTAAATCGTCTGGATTCCGTCGATGCCCTAATCTTCTTCCTGAAACCCTCGCTCCCACGCCGCAAATCTGAGACTCCGTCGACCCCCGCGAGCTCCTCTCCGCCGTCAACCCCCGGACGCCGGAACCCTCCCCCGCCACCTTTAAAACTCCACCGCATAGAAGCAAAAACAAATCCGGGTAAGCTCCCTTTCCTGTTATGGTTTTATTGCTCTCCTTTTAGAAGATTTTGTTAGTGTTTTTCGAGGGCCTCCCTTTTCCGCTGAAGATTTTGTTTGTTTTGCTCCTCTCCGCTATTAGCCCCCGAACGTCGGAACAATGATTTAACTCAGTCGGGATCTGTTGATCTGGTAGGATTTCGACAAGGTGTGGTAGATCTTCGACTCGGCCCAGTCCCGGGACTTTCGAAAGGTGGGTCTCGTTTCTCTCTTTTTGTTCGAGTGTTTGGTTTTTGGAGGGTTGTTTATGCTGAAATTTGCGTGTTTTCTTTTGTTGCTGAGAAGATTGTGCAAGGGATCATTAGTGAGCTGGAGTAATTCTAGGGTTTCATCCCTTGCAACTTGTTGTGGGCCGAGGTTAGTTCTTATATTTCCACTTTTTTTTTAAGCATTCTGCTGCGTTGCCTCAGATAGCAAGATTTTGGTAGTTTACTGTACTGAGAGTGCTGGAATTCAGGCTATTTTTCAATACCCGAAAGAAATTTTGTTTTCAGATTAATTAGTTTTTGATTTTAGTATCAGTAATCAATTGACAATGCGATAAGACTTCAGTTCTCACCATTTTGGTCAGTAGGAAAATACCGGCTTCTCCTATAAATCAACAGATCCGTAAACATTAAAGCCAGAGGCAATCTACCATACCAAGGAAGCCTATTAAGTCCACAAGCAGGCATGATATACTGGTTGCTATTATTACCTGGTAAATATCCACATAATTAGCATATGTCATAATGTTCTAATGATTTCCCAGAACCAAGAAGCTATTGATTGGTACGTTCCACATGATAGTAACTGCTTAATCATGAATGTGTAAAACATTTTCTGAGTTAACTGATCTTCCTTCCCATGCTCCGGATTAGCCAGAAACAAAATCACAAAGATTAAGAAAACAAAAAATGGATTCCTGAAAAATTTAAACAAGAGCAGATGGTGAAGAATCAGTTTCTGAAAGTTGTAGATGAACTTAATTCAAATTTTGGCCCAAATTTTAAATCCCATGGGATGGGATTATCCAAATTTCTCTGTAGAATGGGATGTGCTGTTATGTTGTCCTATCCTAACAATTGGGATGGAGGAGTCTGAAAATGAGCCAATTGGAATGCTTGGGCACTTATGGGACAGTCCCATTCCGATACTCGGGATGGGACAGCAACTCACCTGGATGTTCCTGTAACGTCCCATCAGAATTTGAAACTAAACATAATAATACATGTCAGCTATGACAATTGTCAGAATGATAAGAAACCGCTAGTCAGTTGTTAAAGTTGAGTGCTTAACATAAGGTAAACAAATACTATTGCTTGCTTTTAGGTCAGTGGTAGCTCATATCTTCAATGTTTATGAAACATTTTTGTTCACCATTACAAATCAACATGGTAAAGCATCACCTGACTCTCGTTTGTTCTTGAGAGAAACTAGAGGCATCTTTTTTCCAAAGAGAAACTGAAGTTATCAGCAAGAACAAAATTGATTTCTCTTCACCTGTAATGAGGATCCTATATTAAAAGACAACTAACAAACAGAGCAGACTAGAGTATGTTGCATTCAACATGCAAGGAAGAACCCAACCAAGTCAAAATGATCGTAATAGACCTATACTAGACCTGTAGCATTGGTGACATGAAAGCATACAAAGATGGAGGTGAGGGTTTAAATTTGGTGATTAACGACATTAGATTGGTGCCAGAAAAGTTAGTAGTACAAAGAATATAATTGGCACATATATAATTTCTTTTTGAGGAATAATTGGCACATATATACCATACACAAGATTATGTGCAATGCAAGAGGGAGAGAAGGGGAGGAGCTCAAAGGTTTTCATAGTTCCCAATACATTGAAGCATCCCAAATTAGACCAATGGAATTCCTTGTTCGCTAGAATAACAAAAAAAAAAAAAATGCTTCCGAGTTGATCACATCTTCATAATTATAATTTTTTGTTTATTAATAACTTAATATTTTAATAAAATATATATTGCCAATGATCCAAGATTGAATTCACAGACCATGCTGGCACAGTCCACAAAATCTAGACTCCTAGCCCAGTCCACAACCCATGGCTAGCCGGCCAGCTTTTTTTATTTCTTGAGGTTTTTAATGCTAAATTAACCAAAATAACCCCAAAATATAGTTGTTCTCATGAAGTTTATTGAGGTTTTTAATGCTAAATTCCTTCTCTTACTTGTCAAGGAGTAGGATCTGTAATTGAAGTAAGTTCATCACTAAACAGCTTTGGTTTCCCTTCTTTCATCTAGCATTTTAGCAATGTTAACATGGTAGATTTGTTCTTAGCCTTAGATCCTGTCTTTCTCTGTGTTTTGCCAGCCTTATATCAGGCTTGGGGATTGATACTTAACAGTTGCTAACTTGTTGAAGTCTTCCATGGTAGATTGGGAACTTATATGAGAGGCATGAACAGGTTGGGGAGTATTATTTTCAACATGAAGAGGTTAAAGAACTATGTAAGAGGTCAAACACATGTAAAAAGGTCAAGAAGTATGGCCCAGGCAGGTTATTAGCTGTATGCTGGCAGGCTTGACAACCAACATTTACCACCTTGTTTAAGTTTCCTTTTAGCCTACTTTTGTTGTGCCAGTAGGCATTTGTCTTGAAGTGGCAAGATATACTGCTGAGGCCTTAGGTAACTTTGCATGCATAAATAATATGCAGTTTAGCGTGGTGCTTTGTAGCTATGATTTTCTCCCAATAATGCCACATCTATTTTGGAATTTTATTCCATCTCTTGCATTAGCTGCTAGGCCTGGATGGATCAAACATAAAGCATAATGCTGAGGTTATGATCCTATACCATGTATCAACATTTTTTTTCACTACCTGTTTCTTGAAAACTTTAAGGTCCTCATCTGAAAATGAAGGTTATGGTTTTCATGTCAATCATGTTTTGTTACTGCATACAGTGTTGTTTCTGCATTTTAAATCCATGTCTGATATTATACCACTAAATGATAACTTCTTCATGTTGTAAAAACTCATTCTCTTTTCTTTGTTGATTTTAATTTTGAATTTAATCCCTCTTTTTTCAGAACACAGGAGGTCAAGTGAAGCTAGTGAGGTAGACTCTAATCGGTGGAAGTTTTTACTCTTTTTTCTTTTAAACTAATCTTTATTTTTTTAATTTATTTGTCCGTGCATTGCCTAGCAAGTTATTCATACTTTCACAGAAATACTTAGCGACATGGATAAGAGTTGGATTGATTTGCCAAATAGGACGTCTACGGAATATATGGAGGGGATTAAGTAGTTCATTGCCTTCACCAATGGATTTGATAGTGAGCACATCAGTTGTCCCTGTAGAAAATGTGAACCGTTATTACTACACACGAGATATTGTACGAGAGCATTTGATTCTAAATGGGTTTTTGAAGAATTACAAGAATTGGACTAGACATTGGGAAGATTATGTTCCTTATTGCAGAGAGGAAAGAGTTGAGATGGAGGTCGATGTTACGACAGTTGATCCGATGATCGTGATGCTAAATGATATTGCATGCGGGTTAGCACCCGAAGACAGTTGCTGTGAGACTGATAGGGTGGGTGGGAGTAATCCTAGCTCGGGTGCAGATGAAGAAGCATTAAGGTATTTTGAAATTCTGGATGATGCGCAGACCGAATTGTATCCTGGATGTATGAATTTCAGTAAATTATCTTTTATTGTCGAGTTGTTACACTTGAAGGCTTTGAATCAGTGGACGACACGTCCTTCGACATGCTGCTCCAGCTATTGCACAAAGTGCTCCCATTCGGTGCAAAGCTAGTTGAGTCCTACTACCATGCTCGCAAGTTAACTGAAAACTTAGGCTTCACATATGAGACTTTCGATGCATGCCCAAACAATTGTATGTTGTTTAGAAATGAGAATGCTGACCTCGATACGTGTATTGTGTGTAAAACTTCAAGGTGGAAGGACGATGGGGTTGGTCAGAATCATCAGAGTAATTCGCGAAGTGTTTCGAATCGTGGGAAGCTTGTCGCTGTAAAGCATGTGCGATATTTTCCACTCAAGCCAAGGCTAAATAGGCTTTTTATGTCATCTAAAATTTCTAAATTGATGCGATGGCATGCAGAGCATGGTAGGGAGGATGAAAAGTTAACCCACCCAGTGGACTCCCCGGCATGGAAGGATTTTGACAAGAAACACCCCGACTTTGCCTTGGATAGTCGTAGTGTGCGGCTTGGGTTGGCTGTAGATGGTTTTAGCCCCTTCAGGTCCATGATCGGGGAAACTCATAGTACATGGCCAGTGGTGTTGGTTCCGTACAATCTTCCTCCTTGGTTATGTATGAAGCAACCTTTTCTGATCCTATCCACTCTTATTGACGGACCAAGGGGCCCTGGGGATAAAATTGACGTGTATATGCAGCCTTTAATTGATGAGTTGAATGAATTATGGGCCGAAGGTGTGATGACTTTTGATTCTGAAGGAAATGAAATGTTCAAACTTCGCGCTGCATTATTATGGACAATCAATGACTTCCCGGCATATGCGAATTTGTCAGGTTGGAGCACGAAGGGGGAATTTGCCTGTCCTTGTTGCAATCAGAGTAAAAAGTCAACCTGGCTAAAACATGGCAAAAAGTGGGCTTACACAGGTCACAGACGTTTTTTACCTCCATTGCATAGGTTCAGAAGGGATAAAGTGTCATTCGATGGCACTCGAGAATATGGTCCAACACCACAAATAATGACTGGGGTTGATTTGTTATCACAACTTGAACAAGAGCAAATACGCACAGTATATGATTTCCAAGATCTGTTAGCCCCTCCATTGCCTGCTATTCCTGGTGCGAACAGAAGGCGCAGTCATAACTGGAAGAAGAAAAGTATTTTTTACGAGTTACCATACTGGAAAGACAATTTACTGAGGCACAACTTGGATGTTATGCACATTGAGAAAAATGTGTGTGATAATATATTATGGACCCTTCTCGGTGTTAAGGGAAAGTCCAAAGATAGTGCCAATACACGTCGTGATTTGCAGGAAATGGGCTTGCGGAAACCACTACACTTACAGTTGACAGAGTCTAACAAGGCATACATGCCTCCTGCACAGTACACGATGAGTAAAGATGAGGAGGCATTTCTTTCCATTTTGAAAGGGGTTAAGGTGCCTGACGGCTATTGTTCTAATATTTCTAAGCGTGTGAATATGAAAGAAAGGACTTTACAAGGTTTGAAGTGTTGGCCCAGATGGCAACCCAAGAGGGGGGGGGGGAATTGGGTTCTTAAAAATTTAAGTCTTTTTAACTTTAGTTGATTAGTTAGCAAAATGTGCAAGTGAGAGGCTAACTTTAATCAATACACAAGCAAATAATAAAGAGAGATAGAGAGAGAGAAAATATAGCACGGCAAACACAAGATAATTTTATAGTGGTTCGGTGCAACCAACACCTACGTCCACTCCCAAGATTCACTTGGGTCCACACTATAATCTCTTCGATTACAGCCGAGTTGTTTTACAAGTTCACAACTCAAACTTGTTGTTTTCCGGGATCACAACGAACCCAGCCGGTTTTACACGGGCTCACCAGCACAAAACCCTACACGTTGTTTTTCACGGGCTCACAACTAACCCAACACAAGCACTCCGGCTTGCAACGAGGTATAATAACCTCCACTGATTCAATCCACTGATTGAATCAGCAAACAACCAAAATAACAGAGTTTAAATATAGAAACGCTCCCCTTGAGCAAATATACAAATAAAGTATAAAAAGGGTTAGAAAAGCCTGATAAGATTGCAGATGGTTGTGGCTTTGGCTTTCTTCCTTCTCCTCTTTAACTCCTCTTGAAGTATTGAATCAGGCCTCAGCAAGATTCTTGACCGTTTGAAAACTTTGGAGTTGAGATGAAGCTTTTTCTCCTTTTGTTGAATGTTGAAAATCCTTCGATTTGATCTTTGAAAAGCTTTTGGATTTTCTTTTGACTCTTGTGGATTGATGATCTGGAGCAGACGAAACTTCCTCTTTGATTTCACTCCTTTTGAATCACTCTATTTTGAACTAGAAGATTTTTCCAATAAAGCTCTGTTTTTCCCTCTTTTTGGATAAGGCAGTAATCTCTCTTTTCTTTTTTTTTTTTGTTTTGATTTGAAATAGGCTCCTCTATTTATAGATTCTGCAAAGATATAGCCGTTAGAAACATAGAAAAATAGCCGTTATTCAAAATATTACCGTTAGAGCTGATGTGGCATCCAGAAAAAATCGCGTCCAGATTCCGTGGAGTCGGCTCGAGCACTGCGTGAGTCGGCTCGAACACTCGATTCCAGAAACACCTAACTTTCAAGGGTCGACTCGAGATATGCGGGGAGTCGACTCGAGAAGTGCTCAAAAATGAGCCTCTCTGCCGTCTGAGTCGAGTCGGCTCGCACAGTCCATGAGTCGGCTCGCGAAGGTTCAGGGGTCGACTCTTGAAAACTCAAGTGTCGACTCAGGACAACATTGAAAAACAGACATTTGGGGAGTCGACTCGGAAACCCTTGAGTCGGCTCGGGAGCGATACAAAAATCAGAAAAATGTTCTGATAGACTTTAAAACTCGTCCCAAATAAATTTAAATATAAATGTGACTTGAATAGAATTGATTTGATCATCAATTCAAGACATTTTCCATTAAGTTATTGATTATCAAATGAGTAGTATAAGAATTCTTTTTGAAATCTCAAGTTTAATTCATGAAATCTCAAGTATAATCTCAAGTATAAAAATTCTTTTTGTTTTAATTGATTCAAGAACTCATTGAATGTAAACATTGATAGTTTATATTTTTCATTTTTAAATAAACTCATGGTATTTGATAAATAATTCATTGTTTCTATTAATATATTCATGGCTTTTGGAAATCATCAAAATCAATAGAGTTGGGGCAATTATGTTTCAATAATTTCTCAACAATCTCCCCTTTTTGATGATGACAAAAACATTGAGTATATGCATTATAAAATTGAAAAATTTATGATACCAAAATCAACTTTTGTGTTCATGGAAAGGCTCCCCCTCAATGAGGTAGCTCCCCCTATGAACCTCAATTTTATAATTCATTCAAAATTTTTCAAATTCAAAAACTTAAGCAAATAAACCTTTTTCTTTATGAAATTCAAATTATCTCTTCCCCTTATATGAAACATATATTTTCTTTTCTTATTTAATTCTCTCCCCCTTATTTAATTAGGGCAATTAAAAGCATATAAGGTTTAAACAAATCTCTTCCTCTTAAATATGATGATGCATATACGATTAAATCATATAAATCTCTCCCCCTTTTTTGTAATCAACAAAAAGGTTGAGATGCATCAGAGCATCAACTTGATTAAATTCATTCGAATTCATTCAGCATCTAAGTTATCAATTGAGTATTGAGATATTCAAAATTATATCAAATTAAACATAAGCATTCAAGGATATTCAAAGGTACTCATAATTGAAATGAACATAACTTTTCTCATTACTTCAAAAGTATGTCAAATTACATCAAAATGTAACACAATCTCATTGTAATGAAATTAAACTAACTTAAATTCATCAAAGTTCAAATACAGTCATATTAAAGCAAAACTTCCTAGATACAATCTAGTAAGGAAATCTAGAAATACAAACTATGATAAGTATCAAAATCATTTGACACGCTTGAAAACTATACTCTTTAAGTGTCCAATCATTTCCATGATATCATCCTTTTGTGATTTGTTAAAGTCATTCATAGTTACTTGTATCTGATCAACTGCAGCATCAATATCTCTTCTTAACTGATTAGTTCTATCAAGATACACATTGGATCCATCAGCTATCCCTTGAAGTCTTTCAAATATCTTCTTAAGCTCAGCATTGAGTGAATCCACATGGGTACCAACAGAAAATGAAAGTAAGTCAAGTCTTGAAATGATGTCTTCCTTTAATTCTCTAATATCTTCTCTCAATTGACCAATTTCATCTTTTCTTTGATTATCAAATTCTGCAAACATAGCTCTAAGCTGACATAACTGCTCATCTGAAAATCTCACAGAAAAAGATGAAGTCTGAGGTGGAGGAGAATAATGCATGCTAGGTCCTGCCTCAGACGGTCCAGCAACAGAAGGTCCAGCCTCGACCTCAGCTCTAATGTCTTCAACTCTGTCCTCCTCAGCTCTAACATCTTCTTGACCTTTTCTTATCCAACTACCATTAACTTTCTTGAAGCCCATGCGGTGAATAGTGGCCAATGAATAGTAGTCAGTATGTCTCAAATTTCTCCTGGGCTCACTATCACTAATTTCAATTCCTTGGCTTCTGAATAATTGTGTCAAGATCATGCCGTAGGGAAGACAGGATTTCCTCTTACTCCCACAATCAGCTATATACCATAATATCATAATGGGTAAGTTGATTGGCTTGCCTGAAACTACAGCATCCATAACAAAGATATCCCTCTCAGACACGTAGTCAAAACGGCCTGTCTTAGGGAAAAGAATCCTGCTGCAGATGTTATGAAGCAATCTCAAGTCCAGTGGCAGCTGATTGGCAAAAACTTCTTCAAATCCCTCAAAATTTCTATTCAATAATCTTGTGAGGGCAGGTGACCTATCCTCTGGGTCAAAAGTGGAAGGTCCTGATAGGGGTAAGTCCAATAATTTAGAGAGAATGATGGCAGTGACATTCAAACCAACTCCTCTAACAATGCTGACCAATCCATTGTCCCCTCTAGTCAAATTTTTATAAAACTCTTTAACTAATGCTGGGTATGTAGGACAGTCTAAGGAGCATATCTTTTCAAATCCCATTTCCTTCAACTGTGACCCTACAAGCAATCCCTCTCTCTCAAACAAATCAAAGTCAAACTTCCTTCCTGTAGTAATGACTCTACTCGCAAGGTGATCTACCTGAGGAGTAGTGGCAGTAGGAGCAGGCGAGTCGTCCGAAGAGGAAGCAGGCGAAGAGTCCGGAGTCGGCTCGCGAACGGGTCGACGCACGGTCTTCTTTCTTTTCATCCCGGCACGCTACTACTAGCACCACGGGTTTTGGGGGCCATTGAATCAAAGTGGAATGATTGTTTAAGGATTTTGGAAGATTTTGGAAGGTTTGAAGGGTTTTGGAGGGTTTTGAAAATGATTTGGAATGATTAGAATCGATCGATGGGTCGGCTCGTGCCCTAATAAAGCGATTTGGGACCACGTCGAGTCGACTCGCGCAAAGCATAGAGTCGGCTCGGGTAAGTCACAGAGCGCAGACTCGATCTCGAGTCGACTCGCTCAGAGAAGGGGTCGACTCCTGAGTTTCAGCAGAAACTCGAGTCGACTCCGATACTCTCGAGTCGGCTCCGAAACCATTTCAGAGTAAAAAATCAAATTTTTCAGAGTGTCTGAAATGAACCCGGATTTGATCTTTGAGTATGATTAAAAATCATGGATTTTGATAGATCAAATTGATATGAGTTCTAGATAAAATTTCCTTAAGATTTTGAGAAATTGAAAGAACTCTAGATATATTTCCTTAGAGGTTTCAAAATCTATCCAAAAGGGTTACAAATTCCTAACTCTCCTCTAAGATAACAAAATCTTTCTTCGCTTAAAGGTTTGTAAAGATGTCAGCTAGTTGTTCTTCAGTGTTTACATAATCTAAACAAATTTCATCATTAGCTACATGTTCCCTTATAAAATGATATCTAATTTCTATGTGTTTTGTCCTTGAGTGTTGAATCGGATTTTTAGTTAAATTGATTGCGCTAGTGTTATCACATCTTATGGGTGTTTTATCAAGTGTGATACCATAGTCTTCAAGTTGTCGCTTAATCCATAGGATTTGCGCACAGCAACTTCCAGCTGCTACATATTCAGCTTCAGTAGTTGATAATGCAACTGAATTTTGCTTTTTGCTAAACCATGTGATTAAGTTACTTCCTAAGAAATGGCATGCACCACTTGTGCTTTTTCTATCTAGTTTACATCCAGCATAATCAGAATCCGAATATGCAATTAGGTTTAAAGTTGAGTCTCTAGAATACCATAAACCTACATTTTTCGTTCCATTTAAGTATCTTAAAATTCTTTTAACAGCTATTAAATGTGATTCTTTAGGTTCAGATTGAAATCTAGCACATAAACATACTGAAAACATAATATCTGGTCTACTTGCTGTTAAATAAAGAAGGGATCCGATAATACCTCGATAATACTTTTGATCAACCTTCTTACCTTCTTCATCTTTGTCCAGCTTGCATGAAGGACTCATTGGAGTTCCGAGGGGTTTCATTGTTTCCATACCAAACTTTTTGAGTAGTTCTCTTGTGTATTTGGTTTGGTTGATAAAGATTCCCTCCTTGCATTGTTTGATTTGGAGTCCAAGGAAGAAGTTGAGTTCTCCCATCATGCTCATCTCGAATTCTCCCTGCATCAACTTTGCAAATTCTTGACAAAGAGAATCGTTAGTAGCACCAAAAATAATGTCATCTACGTATATTTGTACTACAAGCAAATCTTTATTTTTCTTTTCAAAAATAGTGTTTTATCAACATTACCTCTTGTAAAATCATTTTCTATTAAGAATTTACTTAACCTATCATACCAAGCTCTAGGTGCTTGTTTCAAACCATATAAAGCTTTGTGCAATTTAAAAACGTGATTTGAAATTCATGATCTTCAAAACCTGGTGGTTGTTCTACATAAACTTCTTCATTTATAAATCCATTTAAAAATGCGCTTTTAACATCCATTTGAAATAAGTTAAAATTCATATGACATGCAAATGCAAGTAACAATCTAATGGCTTCTAATCTAGCTACAGGTGCAAAGGTTTCATCAAAATCAATACCTTCCTCTTGATTATATCCTTTTGCAACTAATCTAGCTTTGTTTCTAATTACTATGCCATTTTCATCTAATTTATTTCTAAAAACCCATTTTGATCCTATTACTGAATGATTTTTAGGTCTTTCAACTAGTGTCCAAACATTATTTCTAGTAAATTGATTTAGTTCTTCTTGCATTGCTATCATCCAATTATTATCTTTCTCGGCTTCTTCAATAGTTTTAGGTTCTATTTGAGAGACAAATGCAAGATGATTACTAATATTTCTCATAAATGATCTAGTTCTTATTCCTTGAGATGGATCACCTATAATCAATTCCTTAGGATGACTATAAGCATATCTCCAATCTCTTGGAAGATCTATATCATTATGATCATTATTAACATCATCGACCTTATGTGAATCATCATCTTTAGCCTCTTGTTCATGATCAGAAGATACTTCAATATTAAGTTTTTCAAGATCTTTTTCAATTATGTTTGTATCTTCCTCATCATCAATCTTTTCAGATCCAGTTGCTAAAGATTCATCAAAAACTACATGTATGGATTCTTCTACTATTAAGGTTTTCTTGTTAAAGATTCTATATGCCTTACTAGTCGTTGAATAACCTAGAAAAATTCCTTCATCAGATTTAGCATCAAATTTTCCTAAGTTGTTTTTACCATTATTATGAATGAAACATTTACATCCAAATGCATGAAAGTATTTTATATTTGGTTTTCTTTCATTCCATAATTCATAAGGTGTTTTCTTTAATATTGGTCTTATTAATGCTCTATTTAAGATGTAACATGCTGTGTTAATTGCTTCCGCCCAAAAATACTTTGGTAAGTTGCTTTCGCATAGCATGGTACGGGCCATGTCTTCTAAGGTTCTATTTTTTCTTTCAACTACACCGTTTTGTTGTGGAGTCCTAGGGGCTGAAAAGTTATGATTAATTCCATTTTCAGAACAAAAACTTTCAAATAAGTGATTTTCAAATTCAGTTCCATGATCACTTCTTAGAGATACTATGGTAGTGTTTTTCTCATTTGTGACTTTCTTGAAGAATTTCAGAAATATCGAGAAAGTCTCATCTTTGTGAGCTAAAAACATCACCCAAGTATATCTAGAATAATCATCTACAATCACTAGACCATATTTCTTTCCTCCTAGACTTGTGGTTCTAGTTGGTCCGAAAAGATCCATGTGAAGTAGCTCTAAGGCCTAGAAGTTGAAACAATGTTTTTAGATTTGAAAGAACTTCTAGTTTGTTTTCCAAATTGACATGCATCACAGATTTTGTTATTTTCAAAATCTAACTTTAGGTAAACCTTTAACTAAATCCATTTAATTAGTTTTGAAATAAGGTGTGTGCTTGCATGACCTAATCTACGATGCCATAACCATCCAATATCATTTATGTTAGCATTGTCAGCAATTAGGCAATGACTACTTTCAGATAATTTGTCTAAGTCAACTAAGTACACATTGCCATGTCTATAACCAGTAAAAACAATGCTATCATTAATGGAATCAGATACTATGCAAATAGAAGATTTAAATGAAACATTAAAGTTCTTATCACATAGTTGGCTTATACTAATTAAATTATGCTTTAAACCATCAACATAAAGTACATTATCAATAAATATAGATGGAGTTATGCGAACTTTACCAAGGCCCATAATTTGACCTTTACCGTTATCGCCAAACGTCACAACTCCACCTTTCTTTTCTTCTAGGGTGATGAATTCCTCTTTGTCACCCGTCATATGTCTTGAGCAGCCACTATCAAGGTACCACTTTTTCTTTGATCTTTTGGCTACAAGACATTCCTGCAATATAATCAAACTTTATGTTTAGGTACCCAAGCTTTCTTGGGTCCTTCATGGTTAGTAGCAACAAAAATTGTTCCTTTCGGAACCCATATTTTCTTTGCTTTAACATTTAACTTGTTGTTATTATTTAATGTTTTGCATTCAAATGATTTATGACCTTTTTCATTGCATTTAAAACAAGTTATATTACTTTGGTTGGCTTTTACAAAAATATTCTTTAAAGATTTTTGTTTCCTATACGTGTTATAACCTAAACCAGCTTTGTCAAAACAGCTTTTTGACTATCTAAAATCATGTTTAGTTTAGTTGAACTTAAGGTGAATTTCTCAACAATGTCTTTATATTTTTAACATCTTTCTTTAAGAATCATTTCTTTAACTTGCTGTTCTTTTTCTAAAGCTAAGGTTTCTAATTGATCTTTTAAATCTTTTGTTGAGTTTTTAGTTTCAGATTTCAACAAATCTATTTCTTGATTAAAATTATCTCTTTCTTTGCTAAGTTCTTCTTTTTCATTAGTTAAGTTCTTAACTTCTAAAGCTAATTCATTTTTACTTTTAGCTAAGCTAATATTGTCATTTTTCAAAAACTTATACTTCTTTTTCAAAGATTTAAAATCAATCATAAGTTCATTGAAAGCCTCAAACATTTCATCAAAAGTAAATTCATCATTTGAGTTTTCAGAACTTACCTCATTGTCGTTGTCGTCGTTGTTGGCCATGAAGCAGATATTGGCAACTTCCTTTTGTTCTTCTTCTTCCGACGAGGAAGATTCATCAGACCATGTTGCCATGTATGCTTTCTTCTTTTTCTTGTAGGCCTTTTTCAGCAAAGGACAATCATATCTAAAGTGCCCTGGCTTTTTACACTCATAACATACTAAGGGCTCTTTCTCTTTTTCTTTCTCCTTGTCCTTTTTCTTATCTTTTTCTCCATCAATTCTTGCTCCAAATTTCTTTTTATGGAAGGGCCTTTTTCTCATAAACTTTCTGAATTTTTTGGCCAAGAGAGCAGTTTCATCATCATCTTCATCATTACTTTCACTGCTGCTCTCTTCCATTTCTGCAGTTTTGAGGGCAAGTGTTTTCTTTCTTTTTGTTTCCTCCTCAACATGCTGCTTCATTGTCAGCTCGTGGGTCATTAGGGATCCTAGAAGCTCCTCTAAAGGTAATGCATTGAGGTCCTTTGCTTCTTGGATAGCAGTGACTTTCGCTTCCCACGATCTTGGTAGTGACCTAAGAATTTTGCGCACAAGGTCAGCATTAGAATAAATTCTACCAAGACTTTTAAACCATTCACAATATCAGTGAATCTAGTGAACATGCATGTGATGGTTTCAGTTTGTTCCATTGTAAACAATTCATATTTATGAACCAAAATATTTATTTTTGATTCCTTAACTTGGTTTGTTCCTTCATGTGTTATTTCCAACCTATCCCAAATTTCTTTTGCGGAATTACATGTTGAGATTCGGTTGAATTCATTAGAGTCTAAGGAACAATATAAAATGTTAATGGCTTTAGCATTTAATTGAGCCATTCTCCTATCATTATCATTCCAATCCCTTTCGGGCTTAGGAACAATAGTGCCATCAACTAAGTGTGTGGGTGTACTAGGTCCATTATTATTACTCCCCACAATTCATAGTCAGAAGCTTGAATGAATATTCTCATTCTAGCTTTCCAATATGAATAGTTGGTTCCATTAAATAAAGGAGGTCGATTCGTAGAATGACCTTCAGCAAAACATGAACCACTTTGTGTTGCCATAAGGATCTTTAGCCCTTGATCGTGAGATCAAATTCTAAATGAGCCACT
>UESW01004238.1:740214-755400 GCA_900491605.1 Calamus simplicifolius | reverse complement strand
GTAATCCTCGCTCAGGTGCAGATGAAGAAGCATTAAGGTATTTTAAAATTCTGGATGATGCGCAGACGAATTGTATCCTGGATGTAAATTTCAGTAAATTATTTTTGATTGTCGAGTTGTTACACTTGAAGGCTTTGAATCAGTGGACAGACACGTCCTTCGACATGCTGCTCCAGCTATTGCACAAAGTGCTCCCATTCGGTGCAAAGCTAGTTGAGTCCTACTACCATGCTCGCAAGTTAACTGAAAACTTAGGCTTCACATATGAGACTTTCGATGCATGCCCAAACAATTGTATGTTGTTTAGAAATGAGAATGCCGACCTCGATACGTGTATTGTGTAAAACTTCAAGGTGGAAGGACGATGGGGTTGGTCAGAATCGTCAGAGTAATTCGCGAAGTGTTTCGAATCGTGGGAAGCTTGTCGCTGTAAAGCAAGTGCGATATTTTCCACTCAAGCCAAGGCTAAAGAGGCTTTTTATGTCATCTAAAATTTCTAAATTGATGCGATGGCATGCAGAGCATGGTAGGAGGATGAAAAGTTAACCCACCCAGTGGACTCCCCGGCATGGAAGGATTTCGACAAGAAACACCCCGACTTTGCCTTGGATAGTCGTAGTGTGCGGCTTGGGTTGGCTGCAGATGGTTTTAGCCCCTTCAGGTCCATGACCGGGGCAACTCATAGTACATGGCCAGTGGTGTTGGTTCCGTACAATCTTCCTCCTTGGTTATGTATGAAGCAACCTTTTCTGATCCTATCCACTCTTATTGACGGACCAAGGGGCCCTGGGGATAAAATTGACGTGTATATGCAGCCTTTAATTGACGAGTTGAATGAATTATGGGCCGAAGGTGTGATGACTTTTGATTCTGAAGGAAATGAAATGTTCAAACTTCGCGCTGCATTATTATGGACAATCAATGACTTCCCGACATATGCGAATTTGTCAGGTTGGAGCACGAAGGGGGAATTTGCCTGTCCTTGTTGCAATCAGAGTAAAAAGTCAACCTGGCTAAAACATGGCAAAAAGTGGGCTTACACAGGTCACAGACATTTTTTACCTCCATTGCATAGGTTCAGAAGGGATAAAGTGTCATTCGATGGCACTCGAGAATATGGTCCAACACCACAAATAATGACTGGGGTTGATTTGTTATCACAACTTGAACAAGAGCAAATACGCACAGTATATGATTTCCAAGATCTGTTAGCCCCTCCATTGCCTGCTATTCCTGGTGCGAACAGAAGGCGCAGTCATAACTGGAAGAAGAAAAGTATTTTTTACGAGTTACCATACTGGAAAGATAATTTACTGAGGCACAACTTGGATGTTATGCACATTGAGAAAAATGTGTGTGATAATATATTATGGACCCTTCTCGGTGTTAAGGGAAAGTCCAAAGATAGTGCCAATACACGTCGTGATTTGCAGGAAATGGGCTTGCGGAAACCACTACACTTACAGTTGACAGAGTCTAACAAGGCATACATGCCTCCTGCACAGTACACGATGAGTAAAGATGAGAAGGAGGCATTTCTTTCCATTTTGAAAGGGGTCAAGGTGCCTGACGGCTATTGTTCTAATATTTCTAAGCGTGTGAATATGAAAGAAAGGACTTTACAAGGTTTGAAGAGTCATGACAATCACATTCTCATTCAACAATTAATTCCTATTGCAATCCGAAATTGTTTACCTAAGAATGTTGTTGAGCCCTTGATTGAGGTGAGTAACTTCTTCAGACAACTGTGTTCAAGAGTCCATCGCACAAATGATTTGAAAAGTCTCCAGGATAGGATTGCGCTAACACTGTGTCATCTGGAGAAACTCTTTCCACCTTCATTCTTCGATGTAATGGTTCACTTGACCATACATTTAACAGGTGAAGCATTGCTTGGTGGCCCTGTCCAATTTCGGTGGATGTATCCTATTGAGAGGTACCTGAATACGTTAAAAAGGTATGTGCGTAACAGAGCTCGTCCAGAGGCATCAATAGCCAAGGGTTATTTAATGGAAGAGTGTACTAATTTTTGTGCTGCATATCTTAATGATGTTGAAACCAAACTTGATAGGCCCTTGCGGATTAATGATGGTCCTATTGGGGAGGGAACACATTTGATCTAGATAACATCGACTGGATTCAAGCTCATCGATACGTGTTGTTTAACACTCCATCAGTTGTGGCGTTGATTCAGTAAGTGAATGCTCATTCATATATTTAACTTGTTCGTGTTATGTCTAACTCAATCAAGCTTGTCATTAACACATGTTGTTCTGCATTATAGGACACACATTGATGAGCTCAAACGGGACATGCCTCGTGCGACAGATAATCAAATTCGGCAGTCCCATTTTCAATCATTTCACGATTGGTTCAAGAATTATGTATGTATAGATATGGTTGTATGTGTACATATGGTTGTATGTGCTTCAATTTGTTCTTATCATATTAGTTTTACATAGCTTTATTCAATGATTACTTTAATTCTGTAGGTGTACAATTTACGACGAGCGAGTGAAGGTACTTTGACTGATGAAATGAACCAACTGGCTGATGGTCCGTTTATAACGGCACGACGTTACACAACTTGTGATGTCAATGGGTTTCGATTTCGCGTCAAAGAAGTAGATGAGAAACGAGCAACACAAAATAGTGGTCTAGGGTGTCCTTCTGTCGATGCAGGTTATTATTATGGCCAGTTGAAAGATATCATTGAAGTTATATACAGTCACGGATTAAAATTTTTGTTATTCAAGTGTGACTGGGTCGATCCAATCCGTGGGACTAAAGTTGACAAGTATCAATTTACGTTGGTAAATTTCAACAATTTGTTATATCGAGATGAGCGAGTAAGTAATGAACCCTACATATTGGCCAGGCAAGCTGAGCAAGTTTACTATGTTATGGATCCCATGGATCCTAACTGGCAAGTTGCAGTTAAAATGTCAAGGAGGGGGGTGTATCAAATTGAAGATAATGAGCCAGATATTGATGCATTTGCTCAGCAAGTTCTTGACCAAAATGTAATATTTCAACGTGATGAGGATGTCAACTGGGTTAGAGAGACCGTTGAAGGAGATACTATCGACTTGCATGACCAGTGAACTGTTCTCCTTTTTTTCTTCTCAATTTTGCTTAAGAATATGTTTGACTTTTGTTTACGAATGGTTTTAGTTATTACTTGCAATTTATTTATCTTATGATACGTTAAAAAGATATGTCCGACGTAAGAGGAGAGAGCGTCCACACACGATGGATGAGTTTTTACATCATAGCCAGGCTCGTTCGCCGACGAGGGACCCTAGTCGACGGATGCCTACGGACCATGATCCACAGACACCTGCACCGGCACGATTTAGATCTCCCCAGTCCATGCCAGTAGGGCCTTCTCCATCTACAGTTGGTGCATCGACCTCCACACACTGGTATAATTTCATTTTTATGTTTAACAATTATATAAAATAATTTTAGTTTTATTTAACTAATAAGTTTATTGTTTATAGCTTCTACTACGACGAGTTCATCTTCCAGTAGGGGTAGGGGCCCAGCTAGAGGGATTCCTTCATGGAATGCTGGTACCCATTATGATGTGCAATTTGACGACACATTTCATCCAGTTGGAGAAGGGGCTCGCCGTTTATCAGCCAGTTGGGGCATATGGTTCGAGACCCACATAGATTTCCCCTGACTATGCTTGATTGGACTGCTTTTCCTCAGGATACGATAGATCGACTCTGGGGGAGGTTAAGGTAAGCCGCTGAGTTCTATCTTAGCTTCAACGTTATTATACGATGTGTCAATTTAGTACACCTTGACTACTAAAATTTCTTGTCCTACGCAGGACAATTTGAGGTCATGTCCTGATGATTTTCGTCCAGTTTGCTTGGCAAAGTGTCGAAAGTTATGGAAAGACCACAAGAACAAGGTAAAGAAAGAGCATTGGGAGAAGAATGTGGACGACCCAGACCTTCTTCAGCGAGTCCCAAGGGGCATTCTCCCTGCACTGAGTACTGGTCGAGTGAGAAGGCAAGGGTGAGTAGTTCAACCTATTTTTTGTTAAATTCATATGAAACATTCGGTGTAAACTTATAAACACGACCCAAAATGAATGCAGGAAGAGGCAGAGCGAAATTCTCAAAATCGCTCGATGCAGGGCCCTACTCACAAGCTTGGGACTCGACACGTTACGCAGATCCGGCACGAGGTAAACTGTCACGTTAGACCATACGTATTTTGATTGTTGACGTAGTTTGTATTCATATATGTTGATGACATGATTTATCCTTCGACAGTTATGTGAGCGGGGTGCACCCACCGACCGGATGTCTGTATGGATGGCGAGTCGCAGTCTCGACCATCCTGAGGTTGCAGCTCTTGTAGTAAGTATTTACCTTTACGCAATACTTTTTTTAACCTATTATGAGATTTATTGATTTACTATTCTAATTTGGTTGCTTTCTTGCACACAGGCCCAGTTTGAGGCTCGATTGGCCGAGCTGCCAGAGGAGGAGCGACAGGTAGTTGCTAGGCGGGATGAGATATTCCACACCATCATAGGCCAGGATGGGCACGGATACACACTTACATACGGCACGGGCATACCACGTTCGACTATCATGCGAGCGGAGTCATCCGGATGTAGTTCATCCCAGGGCTCACGCATGCGAACTGACGAGGTGGCTGAGCTGATCCAGTCTCTTCACCAGCAGATGGACACGCGTGTCGAGGATCTTCGGGTAAGGATGCAGGTTGCGATGCAGGCCGAGGTGCAGGCTCAGGTACAGGAGCAGGTGCAGGCATTTAAGGCGGAGCTACATCATCGACTAGCTCAGAGTGGTGTCCCTATAGCTGATGATTCAGATCCACCGATTCATACTCAGGTTCATAATTGAAGACATCTGTATTTAAATTTAATTTAATTACTTTTAAAATATATATTATTTATTTCTATTGTTAATCATATACTGTAATATTGTAGGCCCCAGATGCTGGCAGTGGTCACCAGGCGAGACATGAGTCAGTTGGTGAGGGCATGCCTGATCTAGTAGGCTCAAATGAACAGAATCGGGTATGAGTTTATGAATATGTTTTAAGTTTATTAATTTCTAAATAATCTTAGTATATGTGGAAGAATGTATCGTACTCCATTTTCACAATTAATGTAGTGCCAATGCAGCACTGATAGAAGAATACATATGTTAATTGTTGGCACAGTAGAATTTGGTACAATTAGGTATATCACAAACGCAGGCCATCTTTGGAAAGAGTTGCAGCCTCGTTGATGCCAGTGTTAAAATTTTGGATGATGCATCAAAACACTCAGAATTTTGTTAACCAGAAATTTTCTGAAGATGAAGAGGTCACTTACTATTTTATTTTATTTTTTCTTGGTATAGTACATTGATAAAGGGCATTTCCAATGTAACTTAACTATAGCTATTTACTTGGGACTACAAAGGACTCTTTGACTTCTCTTAATTAACACAAATGCATAGATAACTTAGAATTAAACTAATAAAAAATTGCTGCAAAAGCATATTACATATCAACATTCTTCTCCTTAATATGCTGTTCTTGAACTCCAAGTAGCTCTCTAAAATGCTGAAACTTGTTTCTTGGAAATGCCTTTGTGAAGATAATTGCAATTTGTTCTTCTTTAATTATATTTATATTTTATTGACTAATAAATTTAATTTTTTGTTTCAGGTTGATTGACTGGTGCTGCATTGGGACAACTGTTTTCTTTATGTTTTTTTCTTGAAAATTGTATTAGATCTTTTTTTTTTTGGATTGTAAATCAAAGACGTTGCAGATTTATTAATATAGATAAATTTTTTTTTATTAGCTTATACTTTTATTGTGTGTGTACAATTTAATTTTAATATTTAGTTTATATAATTTTGTAAAATAGGTATAGGTACCCAAACAAAAAAAATCCAATAACCAAAAACAAAATGAATTAGAAAATAATAAAATCCAGTATTAGTAACCGCCTAGGTGGTCGCAAATGGCTTAAAAGGATGTCGCCAATGCTCCTTCAGAACAGAAAATAGAAAATAAAAAAATAAAAATATATAGTATTAGCGACCGCCTAGGCGGTCGCTAAAGGCCTTCAGGCGGTCGCTAATAGTCAGAAAATAAAAATAAAAAAATAAAAATATATATTAGCGACCGCCTAGGCGGTCGCTAAAGGCCCTTCAGGCGGTCGCTAATAGTCAAATTCCCCCCACCAACGGTCGCTCAAGCGGTCGCTAATACTATAGTGACCGCCATTGGCGGTCGCTAAATGTCTTTAGCGACGAGTTTCTGGCGGCCAGCATGTGGCGTCGCTAAGCGGTCGCTAAAAACTATTAGCGACTGCTTTTTAACTTTTAGCGACGCCTATGGCGGTCACTAAAAATGTTTTTTCTACTAGTGGAAGTGAAGGATTGGTTGTCAGGTAAATTCTCCATGAAGGATTTGGGAGAAGCAGCCATATACTTGGTATAAAGATCTATAGAGATAGATCTAGAAGGCTGCTTGGATTGACCCAATCCGCGTACATAGATAAGATGCTAAAGCGGTTTAGCATGAAGGAATCCAAGAAGGGATTCCTACCAATGTCGCATGGTGTACATCTCTCCAAGGACATGAGTCCTAAGACCCAAGAAGAAAGAGAGTACATGGATAGGATACCTTACGCATCAGCAATTAGATCCATTATGTATGCGATGCTATGTACGAGGCCTGATGTTTCTTATGCCTTAAGTATCACGAGTAGATATCAAGCAAATCCTGGTGAGAAACATCGAATGGCAGTCAAGAATATCCTTAAGTACTTGCGAAGAACTAAGGACATGTTCTTGATTTATGGAGGACCCGACCTTATAGTTCGGGGTTACACGGATTCTAGTTTTCAGTCTGATGGAGATGATTATAAATCACAATCGAGCTGTGTTCACACTCAATGGTGGTGTAGTCGCTGGAAGAGTTCCAAGCAGGAGATGACTGCCGACTCTACAACTAAGCCGAGTACATCACAGCATTAGATGCAGCTAAATAAACAGTTTGGATCAAAAGGTTTATCACTGAACTTGGAGAGGTTCTAAGCCTTGTTAATCCAATACTCTTGTATTGTGATAACAATGGAGCTATTGCGCAAGCCTAGGAACCAAGGAGTCATCAGAGGTCCAAACATGTACTCAGAAAATATCATGTGATTAGAAAAATCAGTGGGAGGAATGATATAAAATAGAACGAGTCCCCATGGATGATAATATTGCCGATCCGTTCACTCATGTTTGCTGTAGCAGAAGCATGATAGTCATGCTGAGTCACTTGGTATTAGATACAAGGGTGATTGGCTCTAGTGCAAGTGGAGATTGTTAGTGTGTGCCCTAGATCCAATCGGATTAGATGCTAGTTGTACACATTACTTTATGAATGCAAATCAAATTTATTGGTTTCTTTATCTATCCGGGTGTAATTTATATATATTAGATATATTTAACCTGTGAGATAAAGTCTAAAAGAATGTGAACTGTGCATATGAATTTGTAATAGAGATTACAAATTGTGAGATCAAAATTGCACATTATGGTTCGATTCTTTAAACTTTCCTAGTTGATGCGTAGACAGGATTGGACATTGTCGAACGCCGTTGAGACTAGCACACATTGCATATCTTCACCCTTGTGGTGAGCAGCTGATCTTGCAAGCTGAAGTATGAAGATACTTGGATATGATGTGTTGATGTTTGTTATTGTAACGATGCATTGGATAACCCGCACAGAGATCCCATATGGATATTCTATATAGTGTCATGGTTGATCTCTGATGATGGTGGTACGAGTGATCCTTTGACTTGAGATCTTCATTGCACCTCATGTGTGGAATATCATGCTTTGACGACATGCAAACGTCGCTCTAGCCACGGGTGGTAAATATGGTGTCGATTGGGTATGATATGAAGCACATGAAGGTGGTGTTTGATCAAGACAGGATTCATCTCCCTTGATAGAAAGGGTTATATCCCATGGCCACTTGATGAATTAAATTGACTTTAAATCCTTGCAAGGTTGAGTTGGAACTCAAAATGGTTTCGAAGTTCTAATTCATATGAGTCAATTTTTTGAGATCAAGTAAACAAAGATCAATTACATGGTTGACACATTCCATACCACTGATTGATTTGGGATATGTGACGAAGGGATTGAATCGTACGGTAACCATTCATGGACAGGTGTTGATGACCACGTCAACAAACCCTTAACACTTGGGTGGTCATGATGCTTTGCTAGAGGCGCTCATGATCTATAATCATGGATTCTTTGACTTAATCAAAGAGTTGATTTGGTTAAAGAATTGACTTGGACAAGGTGTTGATCAAGTCATCCTTAGGGTCAATATTAGGGACTTGATTATTACCAACGTGTCAAGGGACCTAATGGGTCACATGCATTAAGAAGATTTTGGATGAAGTTAAAATGGGAATTAAGTTGGACATAATTCAAATGAGATAACCAATTAATTAGGATTGCGTTTGACTCAATCTTAATGAGAGAACATAAAATTGATGAATAGGATTCATCATAGAGAAAAGAATTTTGTGTTCAAGAGAGAGACCTTTTGTACATGAGATGTACATATGAAATCCATTAATTAGGCTTGATCCATGTGATGGATGGCTTAGATTAATTGAGATTAATAATATGTATTTAATTGGTCCATATGATGGCATGATTTGATTTGTGGAAACCCAATTAAACCGAGGGCTGAGATCGTGCCACGTGGAGGATGGATCCATGCCCATGTGATGGACATGACCCATCTCCACGTAATGGAGGAGGGAACCCCATGATTTGGGCATCCTCATGAAGCCAAATTCAAGGTTGCGACGTTGGTTTCATGTGATAACCAATTTCTAATTTTTAGGGATGTGGTTAGGTGGTTGTAACCCTACATTATCATGATAAATATCCTAAATTTGTTAGGATAATTTAACAAATTATCCTAAATTTGTTAGGATAATTTGTTATCAACTTGATATGGTTGAATGGTTGGGTGGTTGAAATAAAATTTTTTTTATGGAACCTACAACCTCCTTTTCATGTATAAAAGGGAAGAGATGCCCCCTTCGAGAGATACACCAAACTCCTCCCTTCTCTCTCTCTTGGATGCCTAACACCTACTTTCTCTCTCTAAAACATCCTTTCTCTCTCTAGGATCTCTTTCTCTCTCTTGATTGATCAAGATTTGATCTTAATCAAGAAATCTTTCTTGATTGAGAAATCAATTGAAAAGAAAAGAGGCGCTAGCACCCCTCGCAGGAAGGTTATCATCCAATCCTGAGAGGATATCATCCAAAGATCTTCGCGTGGATCATCATTAGAGGCGGACACATGGACGGCTAGTGGTAAATCATTAACTGGCTTCATCAGGCTTCATCCCCAATAAAGAACATAGGTATTATCTATTATTAAATTATATATTATTTCTTGTTAACTGAATTTGTTCCCTGAGGATCTTGGGCTTTGGGAATTAAATTCGTATTTATTTTTATCTTCCGTTGCATGTTATATGAATTTGATTCATATATAACACATAATTCCCAACATAACTGACCTCTAGAAGGGTTAGCAGCGGCCCTAGGCTACCGGCCATCTCCATTTCTTCCCTGGTTTGGGTGAACCAAGGGAAGGAAGAAGGATGAGAGGGGTTAGGTCCGAATTTAGGCTAGGCCCGGTTAGCCCTTTTGGGCTGATATTTTGGGCCCCAAATCTGGCCAGGCCCAACAAAAGGTGAATGGGGTTTGGATCAGTATTGATCCTAGTTTCTTGGAATATTTTTATTTCCCAATTTATGCTGATACTTTTGATAATATTCAAGCCCCAAGTTGGACCTAAAATTAAATTGGGTAGAGTTTAAGAGACTGTGACATCTAGATTTTGGAAATAAAAAAATTGAAAAAATTATGTTGTAGGTGCTCTAAGGCTGCATAGCTAATTTTCTTCATTGGATTGCATTCTTGGGTAAGTAAGCGAATTATAATAATTTTCACAAGATATTGGTATTAATTATGTCATTTTTGAGAATAAAGAAAATGAATTATCTGTAGTATTATTTGAAAAATATAAAATGAGATTTGTGGCACATTATATGTTCAAATGATTATTTAAAAAGATTGTTGAAAATTATGAATATTTGGTACCATGCATATGCCACTGATTATTTGATATGATAATTTAAAATTATAAATTTTGTATAATAAGTGATATTTTATACATACAATTGATAATTGCTATGATTATTTTAAATTTATAAATTATGCAATATATTTGACACATTACAGGTGTATAGGTGCATTTTGGCATGTTCAAACCACTGAAAATTAAAAAGCATATTGAGCATAGCTTTATTACTTTACATGTTATCATGCTCATAGAAATGGTATTTTGTGGATATGTTATTAGATGCCACCATGGTCCACTATGACATGACTTGATATGATATGATATATTACATGACACCAGAACCCACCTTTACAGGGGGAATATGTAGAGAACACGTGCCCATGGGGTGTGCTATGATAGGATATGACATAATATGCTACATGACTCTGGCACTCACCTTTACAGAAGAATATGTGGAGAACACACACTTCTAGAGTGTACTGTGACAGGATATGACATGTGACATGACACTAGTACCAGGACCCTACCTTCATAGAGGACGTATAGGAGGATACACCTTTACGGTGTTATGTTTACATGGACATAGTGTTTGACTATGGGCACTGATATAAAATAAAATTTACATGTAAATTATAGTGGTTCAGTGAATTTGATTTGAAATTGTATATTCTTAAAATATTACATAGTATTTGCTTCCAAATTATTTGAGCATATGATATGCAAGACTTGCAGATACTATGATGAAATGTATTTGAATTATGGAAGCTTAACGTGTGTCTTTTTATATGAAAACTTGAAATGGTTATATTACGTTACTATAGACTTACTTACTGAGTGTGAGCTCATTTAAATCTCACAATATTTTTTAGAGCCACACAAATAAAGAGGGCAACAACTGGGGTAGACGGAGCTGCTTCTGTGTAAATAAATCATATTTTGTGATATGTAACCCATAGTATTTTTTTTGTAATTTTGTTAGTTGCCCAAACAATACATGACTTGTATTAAAAATGTTTAGGATTATGAATGCCATGTAGTTATTATCTCTCCTTGTATAAATTAAAATATTACAAGATGACTTGCATGCTTGGCATGCGATGGGTTGTCACCCTGGGCCACTACCATTGGGTTTAGGCATGACAGCTTATTGACCTAATATTGATTTTAATGAATACAAAATAATTAAGTATGATACTAATCATATTATTACTGAGACTAAGTAATTTCAGGTTATTCATCATGAAAGAAGATGTTTGCTTTAGTTTAAGGAAAATTTTAAATCAAATGAAAGGTAATGTAGGTAAAGTATTAAGTCTATGTATGTGGTTTCCAAGTTAAAATGATTTCAAAGAGATTGTAGTGCAACATAAATTTTTCAAAGGACTTGGATTTCATAACTACTGAATGACTTTGATGTGTCATGTAAACACTTATTGTTTGGACAATCCTCTTACCAAAATGACTTTCAAGTTTCAATATAATTACATTGTCTTGAACTGGATTTTATTACTTTACAAGTCTTTTATACAAACTTAGCAACCAAACCTGATTTCATAACTACTGAATGATTTGATGTGTCATGTATACACTTATTGTTTGGACAATCCTCTTACCAAAATGACTTTCAAGTTTCAATATAATTACATTGTCTTGAACTGGATTTTATAACTTTACAAGCCTTTTATACAAACTTAGCAACCAAACCTTTTCTCTTGGATTGCAAAGCTGTTATTTAACTTTTATGTGTTTTGAATATTTTTTGAAGTTAGATGTGTGCTAGAATAATTTTGATGGTCATTGGATGGCCAATTTTTTAATATTGGCCAACCGATTTTATTTTTCTCTTTGTTCCTCTTTGAAATAATTTTGAGTGTTTGTTGGATGACTGGTTTCCTTCGTTGGCCGACCAATTTTTTGTAGCTCTCGGTCTTTCTTTTGAAACCATTTTGAGATGTGTATTGGATGACCAACTACTTGAGCTGGCTAACCGATTTCTTCATGGCCTTTTGTTGGGTGACAATTGCAAGCATTGGGTGCCTAATCCTCCCCATGCTTTTTATTGGATGGCCAATTCCCAAAACTGGCCAACCGATTTTGTGGAGCTCTTTGTCTTGCCTCTAAAACCTTTTTGTTTTCAAAAATTGGATGACCAATCACCAAAGCTGGCTGACCAATTTTTTATGCACTTTTTGTTGGGTGACCAGTTTCTAGCATAGGGCGGCTAATGTTCTTGTCCCTTTTCATTGGAAGACCGATTGATTCATTGGACATCTAATTTTTCATGAACTTTTTGATTAGATGACTTCTCTATCTGGGCACCTAGTTCTCTTGTTCCTTTTCATTGGGCAACCAATTTTTGGAGCTGGGCGACTGATTTTAAAATGATCTCGGGTTTGTCTCAGAAATTGGCTTTGGACCTGGGATTGGTCAACCAATTGGTTGATCGATAAGTTTTGAAATTTTTCAACGACTATTTTTCTAACGTTTCATTATATTTGGTTTTCATTTTGTTCTATCTCACAATGGTCTGCAATGGCTAGATTTTTGTTGTGTTATAAATAGCCCATTTGCATAGTAATTTAAAGGGGAGAAAAATATTGAGAAAAAAAATATTTATGAAAGAAATAGTTGGAGAGCTATATTGAAAATCCTAGAAGCCACTTGAAGAGTATTTATTCTCCCACCCTTAGCATGGCATGAAAAGCTCCAACCACTCTTAAAGAGCATTCAAGCTTTATCAAAAGGCTTCATTCATTGCTTCGGCATGCTCAAAAGAAAAAGTCATATTGTGGAGTGTTCTTCAAAATTTATAAAGTATATTTTTGAATATCTGCTCATTTTAGTAGTATTGACCTCACATTGATTTTGATGAATAAAAAATAATTAAGTATTATACTAACATCATCTCTGTCAAGTTTAATCCATTTCAGGCTATTCATTATGAAAGAATACACTTGCTTTAACCTATGGTAAATTATGATTCAAAATAAAAGGTAATAGAGGTAATGTATAACTATGCTTTACTAATTAAAAGGTTTGTGATCATTATATTATGTTTCAAAGAACTTATTTCATGACCACTAAACAATTTTCATGTGTTTTATATTTGGATGGTTTACTTACCAAATTGACTTTCAAGTTTAATTATATTTGCATTGTCTTAAATGGTTTCAATCACTTCACAAACTCTCATTTAAACTCTACATTGTTTTAAACAATTTTTAAAGGAGATTCATTGAATGATCAACTTTGTGATTTAACAACTGGTTTTGAATGTCACTTGGTTTCTCCCTCGCACTAAATTTTGCCTCAAGGATTTGCCTACCGGATGTTTAATCGGGAGATCAGGAGCATGTGCCAGCCTACTGATTTTTTATGGCCTTCTATTTTTCTTTGATGGTTTCATAGAAGCTTGGGATTGGAAGACCAATTTTAATTAGCCTTCGGTTTCTCCCTGGATGCTTTGAATTCAGGCGACTAGGTGTTGGAGTTGGATGACCGAATGACAAATTTGAAGACCAAGTCTTAGAGTTGGATGATCGAATGACAAAGTTAGAAGACCAAGTCTTGGAGTTGGACGATCATTTCAAGTGGTTTTCGGCTTCATGCATCCTGACACCACACGGCTCCTTGAGTTGGGCTTCTAACTCTCCTAGTTGGAAGACCGGACCTCTCCATTAGGCTTCCCACTCTCTAGTTGGAAGACCGGATGTCTTTTGTGGTGTTCTCCTGGCTTTCATGTATTTCAAATTTGCGGAGACCGACTTGGATCTTTGACCTCTTGTATTTATATTTTGATTTTTTCCATTGGGCATTTGACTCTGGAGATAGGCAATCGGCCTTGTGCCTTGGACGGCCATACTCCTCAGTAGGGCTTCCAAGTGTAGCTTGCTCTCTCTTTCTCTCATTCCCATTTTATTTCACAACGTTCACATAATGGCTATATTTTTTGTTGTGTATATATATGCCAGTTGAACAGTGTTTGTTAGAAAGAAAGAAAAGAAAATATCAGTGAGAAAAATACTAGAGTGGAAAAGAGAAATATTATTTTGAAAGAAAGATTTATTTTGGTTCATTGAAGAGTTGCATTCATTATTTCAAAGCCATCAAAGTACATTTACAGTTGATTCTTGGCGTAGTGTTAAAGCTCCAACAACCCTTTTGAAGGCGTTCAAAGGTTCCATGAATGCTTCATTATTGCTGCGCTATTAAAGAAAGAAGCTACATCATGTTGAGCTCTTCAAGTTGTTAAGTATTTCTTATTGTATATCTGCTCATTATTAGGAGCATCTTGTATTAAACATTATATTCTTTGTGCCTTGATTTGTTTCATAGTTATGAAATGTAGTTGGATAGAGGTCTATCCGGAAGTATATTTGTAAGGCTTGCTTATGCCCAGAAATAAGCTTGCTAGACTGGTAGGCTAGTGGTTTAGTGGATTCCCAGAGTACTTAGAGTATGAATGTAGGTGCCGGGTTTGGCGCCGAACCACATAAATCTTATTGTGTTTGTGTATGATATTTTCTGTGATTGCTCGCATATTAGTTTCACTTCACTACACATTGTTTATTTGTGAAAGAAAATATAAGAGCACATACTTGCTAGTTAATTAAATTTTTAAGAGACCCAATTCATCCCCTCCCACTCTTGGGTTGCTACATCTGGGCAACAAGTGGTATCAGAGCAAGTGCTCTTATTGTTAAGCCTTAAAAAGCTTAAAGCAAAAGATTATGGCAACCTTATTGAGTGAGGGACAATCCACTAATAGGTCACCTTTATTTAATGGGATAAATTATGGATATTGGAAAGCTAGGATGAAAATCTTCATCCAAGCACTTGACTATGACCTATGGAATACCATAGTAAATGGTTCACACACCCACTACTAGACTAAATGGCATGGAGATTTCTAAATCGAAAATGGAATAGGATGAACATGATAAGAAATTGGCTCAGCTCAATGCTAAAGCCATGAATGTTTTGTACTGTTCATTAGATGCTAATGAGTTTAATC
>UESW01004238.1:671630-739139 GCA_900491605.1 Calamus simplicifolius | reverse complement strand
ACTTTGGGGGCCGCCCAGGACTGGGGCCGCCCAGGGCTGGGGGCCGCCTAGACTCCAAGGGCCGCCCAGGACTGGGGATCGCCCAGGGCTGGGGGCCGTCCGAACTCTGGGGGCCGCCCAGGATGGGGGCGCCCAGACTCTAAGGGCCGCCCAGGACTGAGGGCCGCCCAGGAGGGGCCCCAGGATTGGGGACCGCCAGACTCTAAGGGCCGCCCAGGACTGGGGATCGCCCAGGGCTGGGGGCCGTCCGGACTGGGAGCCGCCCAGACTCTGGGGGCCGCCCAGGACTGGGAGCCGCCTAGACTCCAGGGCCGCCCAGGACTGGGGCGCCCAGGGCTGGGGGCCGCCGGACTCTGGGGGCCGACTTTATTTTTAACTATTTTATTTATCATCCATATCATATGCCCCCTCGCCCATCTTCCTTGTATTAAAGTGTGTTGCGCACGTGCAAGGGAGAAGGGCGGAAAAATTCGAATTTCAAAAATGTCTAGTACATGATAAGCGACGTTTCGGAAAAAGGAGGGAGGCGCATATCTCTAAGAGGATAGCGTCTTTTCGCTTGTCCGACTCCACTGATGGACTACCACATGCCCTCGCGGTGCTCGAGGCGTTGCTTCTAATATGCATAAAATAAGGGGGAGCTATCCCTTTCCCTTAACCTTTAACCTCTTACATCTTCTTGCGTTTTTATCTCTTCGAGCCCAGGTCAGTCGATTCCTTCTTCTTCCCTTTCTCTATTTATGGATTCCTTCGTAGATAGGAAGGGTAAGGGCCCCATGGTAGAGCCCTCCCGGGAGGAGATTCTTCAAGCACGTCGGCAGGCTCTGGGAGGGGTAGTTATCGGTGGGGACCAACCCGTTGCCCGGTCCATACAGCCTGTGTCTAGATTGTTACCTCAGTCCCCTAGGGTTTCCTCTTCGTCTACTAGCCGTGAGGCAGGACCTCCCGCGGCTTTCTAAACTGGCTAAACCGGCGGACGTCGCCTCTGTTACCTCCTCTCAGGATCTTAGAAACCTTAAGGCTCAGTTCGGAATCCGATAATATCCGGCTCTCTGTTCCCTCTCCCGAAGGGGGTTACTCTAGCGCGACCAGGCAAGGTCGCTTTGTACGAAGAGTTTTTTAAGGGGGGTCTACGACTGCCCTTACATCCTTTCTTTGTAAACCTATTAAACCGATATCGCCTTATCCCTGCACAGCTCACTCCCAATTCTATTCGCATTATATTTTCATTTCTAGTGCTTTGTTCTTTTCATGGAGCTTCCGCTCGACTTTCTTTATTTAGAGCGCTGTATAGGATTCGAAACCCAGTCAGGGATGGGTGGTGGAGTTTTGCATCGAGGCCTAAAAGGGTTCTCAGGCTTAATCTCCCTTCTAAAATTAGAGGGTGGAAATCTCGGTTTTTTTATGCACATATGGAGGGGTTAGGTGTAAATTGGGGTATCCCGGATACCAGTTCTAACCAAAATGCGAGTGTTGACGAGAGAGATCGTGAGTTTTTCAACACTCTAATCTCTACCATCATACCCCCCAGTAGAGAATTGCTATCGGAGGATAATCTCCGGGAGATTGCGTCCGTGCCGGTGTCGCTGGCTGCAGCGCCCGGTGAGCCTCACAGAATTCATCTCCCCCCTCTCCTTCTCTTTATATTGCTAGCCAACACATTTGGTGTCTTTTTAGCTAATCCCGTGCTCACTACTTTGCAGCAATGAAGTTCTCTCGAGAGTTCCTGGTGTCAAACCTTCGAAAGAGAGAGAGAGGCGAACGTGGCGCGGCAGGAAACGAGCCTAAAAAGCCTCAGTCAGGATCGGATGATCAGGCTCGGTTTCCGACGGCGATTCCGGAAGCAACCTTGATAGAAGATAGCGAAGGGGAGATGAGTCCTCCAACGGGGATCCCGACAGGAGATCCTACCGAGAGGGAACTTCCGGAGGTCACTCCATCCCCCAATAAAGGTGCTGGGGGGTCTGAGAGTGCGGAAGCAGTCGAAGTCGATTTGCCAGGTCCTTTGTTGTCAAAGGAAGTGGGCGCTCCTGCTCCCGCTTCCTCGGATGCTTTAGGGAATCCGTCTCCGCCCCCTCCCCCATCTAATCAGGGTGCTGGGTACCAAAGTCGCCTGTCGGAGACAGTTCTTAAACTTGCGATTCTACCCAGGTTCCAGGACAAAATGAGGAAGATAACGCAAGAAGAGTCCTTCGACACCATGTTCACAGCTGCGCTTCAGGTAAGGTTTTGACCTTTTCCTTTGTGTGATTATCGAACTCAGGTATTTAATGAATGTATTTTGCAGATGTCGAATGGCCTTTTGTCCTGCGCGAAGACTTAAATAGGGCCAAGTCTCGGAGTGCGAGCTTGGAGAAAGAACTGGTGGAGACGAGGGTCCGAGAATCAAAAGCATTACACGATCTCCGGGTTATTCAGGAAGATTATCGGTCCTGGCGGGGTAAGGCGGAGATGGAGCTGCAGAACTTAGACGCCCAATTGTGCGAGGTTCGGGCGAAGTTGTTGCCGACGGAAGAGAGGTTAAAAGAGACTGCTCTTAGGCTAGAGCACACTGAAAATCGAGCTGATAACGCGAAGCTACGGCTCGTGATGCTGCGGAGAAGTTGGCTCTAGCCGAGAGAGATGCTAAAAACTCTCTCGATAAAGTTGCGGTGGTGGTGAAGGAGGCCCGGGAAAAAATAGCTACGGTCGAGGCCAAAGCCCGGGAAAGAATAGCTGTGGCTGAAGCCAGAGCCCAAGAGAGGGTGGCCGCGGCCGAAGCCGAAGCTCAAAAGAAAGTGGCCATAGCCGAAGCCAAGGTTAGGGATGCTATCAGGGAGTACAAGGGTTCCCCGGATTTCGAATCAGAGTTCCAGGAGGCGGCCCTAGATGCCTTTGCTCAAGGCTTTGAGATGTGCAAGCGGAGGCTAGCCCAACACTTTAACTTAAAGGACCTTGAACGCTTTCGACCTGCGGATGACGAAGACATTCCTGACGTAGAGGTTGAAGACGTGGCGGATAGGGCGGCGGTAACCAAGGATCCTGCTGCAGAAATGCCTCTCACTAAGGAGCCGGCCTCCGATTCCAATATAGAAAAGGATCATTCAAGGAATTGATTGGGGATGCCCAAACTTATTTCGACTTTGACTTTTGCTTTTCTATTCTTGTCTTGGTCTTTTTAAAGGACCCCCTTTTCTTTTTGTAACGAAGATCCGCTTATTGAAAGACTTTATAAAGTTTTTCTAACAGATTAGCTTTAACTAAGCAGATACTACCTTTTATTCATTTGGTATTACTTAGCATTTTATCTACTTACGGCTTACGGAATCCGTCCACGAACTGGCAGAAATCATAGTCTTCGGGTCGTTTTCCGGTATGTTGTATTAGGACATAAGTCCCAGAACGTTAATAGAGCAGCTTAGGGACCCCCGTAGGGAAGTTAATCCTGGGTTCCAGGAAGAATGAAGCTTTTGGGATCATGGGGCCACTCAGTGTTTATCGTGGTACGGGGCCGCTTGAGTCAAGGACTTGAACCTCCTCAGGGGCAAATAATGCCGGCCTGGGGGTGTCCTTTGGACTGTAGGGCCGCCGAGCCGCCTATCGTGGTTTGGGGCCGCTTGAGTCACGGACTTGAACCTCCTCAGGGGCAAGTAATGCCGGCCTGGGGGTGTCCTTTGGACTGTAGGGCCGCGAGCCGCTATCGTGGTTTGGGGCCGCTTGAGTCA
The DNA here is from genome assembly GCA_900491605.1 of Calamus simplicifolius. NCBI lineage: Eukaryota > Viridiplantae > Streptophyta > Magnoliopsida > Arecales > Arecaceae > Calamus > Calamus simplicifolius. The sequence goes on along the minus strand of UESW01004238.1, from coordinate 735,435 downwards.
CGGACTTAAACCTCCTCAGGGGCAAGTAATGCCGGCCTGGGGGTGTCCTTTGGACTGTAGGGCCGCCGAGCCGCCTATCGTGGTTTGGGGCCGCTTGAGTCACGGACTTGAACCTCTCAGGGGCAAGTAATGCCGGCCTGGGGGTGTCCTTTGGACTGTAGGGCCGCCGAGCCGCCTATCGTGGTTTGGGGCCGCTTGAGTCACGGACTTGAACCTCCTCAGGGGCAAGTAATGCCGGCCTGGGGGTGTCCTTTGGACTGTAGGGCCGCCGAGCCGCCTATCGTGGTTTGGGGCCGCTTGAGTCACGGACTTGAACCTCCTCAGGGGCAAGTAATGCCGGCCTGGGGGTGTCCTTTGGACTGTAGGGCCGCCGAGCCGCCTATCGTGGTTCGGGGCCACTTGAGTCGCCCTAAAATTATTCAAAGATATGTGTTCAAAGGTGCAGACTCATTTAATATTTGGGTAAGTACATTACATCACTGGTAATATGGTCGGAGATTGTCTGCATTCCACGTTCGGGGGATTAGTTGTCCGTTCAGGTCTTCAAGCTGGTATGCTCCACGGTGAAGAACTTCTCTCACCCGATAGGGTCCTTCCCAGTTCGGAGATAATTTGCCCCTTCTGTTGGTTTGGATATCGAAGCTTTCCTTAGAACTAGATCTCTCTGACGGAAATCCTTCGGGCGGACGCGGGTATTATAATACCTTGCTACCTGCTGTTGGTATGCTGCAATCTTAATTCGAGCCCGATCTCTCGCTTCATCAATGAGGTCAAGATTGGCCCTCAAATTGGGGAGGTTGTCCGCTTCGTTGTATGCTTCCACTCGGCCACTTGGTAAGCCAATCTCGACGGGAATAACAGCTTCGGAACCAAAAACCAGGTTGAATGGCGTTTCTCCTGTCGGCGTTCTGGGTGTTGTATGGTATGCCCAGAGTACACTTGGGAGCTCTTCTACCCACCTTCCTTTGGATGTATCCAGTCTAGTTCTTAGTCCCCGTAATATCATGCGATTTGTAACTTCGGCTTCTCCATTAGATTGTGGATGGCCGACGGAGGTGAATCGTTGCAGGATGCCGAGATCAGTGCAGAAAGTCCGGAAGGCGTTGTTGTCAAACTGTCGGCCATTGTCAGTGATGAGGGTATGTGGTATACCGTATCGACAAATAATGGCTTTCCAGAAAAAGGTTTTAACCTTAGCTTCAGTAATTTTGGCGAGTGCTTCAGCTTCAACCCATTTAGTAAAATAATCGACGGCTACCAGTAGGAATTTACGCTGTCCTGATGCCGGAGGGAAAGGGCCGAGAATGTCCATGCCCCACTGAGCGAAGGGCCAAGGAGCAGAAAGAGAATTTAGTTGAGAAGATGGTTGCCGCTGAATGTAGGCATACCGCTGGCATCGATCACATCTTTTCACTAGTTCGGTTGCATCTTCTTGCATAGTGAGCCAGTAATATCCTTGTCGGAGGGCCTTGCGTGCCAAAGATCGGCCTCCGGAGTGATTCCGCAGATGCCTTCATGAATCTCTCTAAGGATGTAATCCGCATCCATCGAATTAACACATTTAAGGAGGGGTTGAGAGAAAGATTTCCTGTAAAGTTGGCCTCCTAGTAGCACAAATTTGGAAGCCCTCCGCTTGAGCAGTTTAGCTTCTTCACGGCTAACCGGGAGAACGCCGTCTTTCAGATATCGGATATAAGATTCCATCCAGGTTTCTTCTTGGATAATGGGCAAAGCTTCTTCAACTTCAATGCTAGGTGTCTCCAGATATTCAATGTAGGTTTTGCCCATGGCACTATCGACCGAGGTAGCTAGTCGGGCTAGCATATCGGCTCTGGCATTTCACCTCTGGGTATATAACTGATGGCGAAGTGATCCAATAGAGGAATTAATAGTTTGACCTTGTTCAGATATTGGGACATAATAGGGTCCCGAGCTTCATACTCCCCTGCCACTTGGGCGGAAATAAGCTGTGAGTCAGTGAAAACCCGGAGACTCTTGATCCCCATCCATGCGCTAGTTTGATTCCAGTCAGTAAAGCCTCATATTCAGCTTGATTATTAGTGGCTTCAAAGAGGAAACGAAGAGCATATTCTAGTACCGCGCCTTCTGGGCTAGAAAGAATGAGGCCAGCTCCGCTACCCTGTGAGTTAGAGGCTCCATCGACGTGGAGGACCCATGCTTCATGATCTTCCTTCTCAGCATCTAAAAGGATCCGGGGGTTTCTTCTTGGTATGGCTCGGACCAGGTGCATTCTACTAGGAAGTCAGCCAAGACCTGGGATTTCAAAGATGCTCTGGGTTGAAATGATAAGTCGAATTCCCCCAGTTTGATGGCCCACTTGGCCAACCGGCCAGAAGTGTCGGGCCGTGATAAGATAGCTCTGAGAGGTTGATCAGTGAGGACGACTATGGGGTGGGCTTGGAAATAGGGTCTGAGTCGTCGAGCGGAAACGAATAAAGCGAAGATGACTTTCTCTGCTTTAGAATATCTCTCTTCCGCACCATGAAGTACCTTGCTGGTATAATACACAGGTCGTTGAACGGCATGGTCGCCGACACGTACCAAAACGGAACTAACGGCTTCCGAAGAAGCCGCCAGATAAAGGAAGAGCTTCTCTCCTTCCTCCGGCTTGGATAATAGAGGTGGTGTGGATAAGAACTCCTTAAGTTCTTCAAAAGCTTGTTGACATTCATCTGTCCACTCGAAGCCATCTGCTTTACGCAAGATTTGAAGAAAGGCAAACATCTTTCAGCTGATCTGGACAGAAATCGGCTTAACGCTGCTATCCTCCCGGTGAGTTGCTGCACCTCCTTCTTACACATAGGTCGTCTCATGCTGAGAATGGCTTGAATTTTCTCTGGGTTTGCTTCAATCCCTCGCCGGGTAACTAAGAAACCCAAGAATTTCCCTGCTGTAACTCCGAATGCACACTTGCGGGGGTTGAGCTTTATTCTATGGAGCCGGAGGTTGTGGAAAGTTTCTTGCAGGTCGGCGACATGATCGGTGGCACAGGTGCTTTTTGTCAACATATCATCTACATATACCTCCATGTTTCGGCCGAGTTGGCTTTTAAAAACTTTGTTCATCAGCCTCTGATAGGTAGCTCCTGCGTTCTTCAACCCGAAGGGCATTACTTTATAACAATAAATGCCCTTTTCGTAATAAAAGAAGTATGCTCTTCATCTGAGGGGTCCAATTTTATCTGATTATACCCTGAGAAGGCATCCATGAAACTAAGAAGTTCATGACCAGAAGTCGAATCTACTAGCTGATCGATCCGAGGCAATGGAAAACTGTCCTTAGGACAAGCTTTGTTTAAATCTGTGTAGTCGATGCATATCCTCCATCCTCCGCTGGCTTTCCGAACCATAACAACATTGGCTAGCCAATCAGGATATCGCGTTTCTCGAATATGACCGGCCATAAGCAACTTGTCAACCTCTTCGTCAATGACCTTATGCCGCTCAGGAGCAAAACTCCTCTTCTTCTGGCGGACAGGGCGGCAGCTTGGATTAATATTAAGCTGATGAGTAATTACCTCTGGAGGAATTCCGACCATATCCGTTATTTTCCAGGCAAAGACATCCGCATTCATTGATAAGAAGGCCAGGAGTTATCCCGGACCTCAGGGAGGAGGAGCTCGCCGATCCGCACGACTTTAGTGGGGTCATCTCCCAGAGGGTAAGATATCAGAAGCTCTGCTGGCTCTCCTCTCCGCTCGACTTCCCTGGGGTCAAATGACTCGGCCACCGGAGGAATATCAGCCATCTGAGGACTAGGGGCTAAATGATAGCAAGGTCTGACCGAGTCCACCTCTCCATGCATCACACCGACTCCTTGCTTGGTAGGGAACTGCACCAATAAGCGCTTGGTAGATATAATTGCATCTAATATATTCAAGCCGGGACGGCCAAGAATGGCGTTGTAAGCCAGGGGGACCCGAACCACCAGAAAATCCATCATAACCGTGCTTTGACACGGTGGCGAACCTGCCGTAGTTGGCAGAGTAATCTCGCCCTCCACCCGGATGGAGTCTCCAGTAAAACCAACCAGAGGGACGGCTACGGGCCGAAGAGAATCCAGAGATAGACTCATCCGAAGAAATGCATCATAAGTAAGCACATTAGCGGAGCTCCCGCTGTCTATTAAGATCCTTTTTACAGGATGTCTAGCGATCGTCATTGAAACGACGACGCTATCATCTTTTACAATATTACTCCCCGCTATATCTCCCTCAGGAGGGATTACATCATCTAACCCTTCGGCTCCCCTTGGTCTCTTGGAAGATGAGGCCTTTCCGCGGGAAATCATGCCCACCATCTTTTCTGTTGGGGTGTTGTCAATGCTAGCTTGAGCAGGAGGAGGTCCCATCAAAGCTGGTATTGGAGGAGCTTCTTTTTTCTGTACATATTGCCCCAGGTATCCTCTCTGAATTAGCTCCTCGATGGCCTGCTTCAAGTTCGACATTCTTCAGTATCGTGGCCATAATCCCTGTGGAAACGCAGTAGCGACTTCTGTCGCGGGCAGCGCCCTTCTTCAACGGGGGCGGACGCCGCAAATAAGGCTCATTTTCAATCTCCATGAGGATATGACTTCGAGGGCTAAGAGGGGTGTAAGATGGTCCTCTCTAGGAGTCTGGTTCTTGCGGCGGTCAATCGGCCGTGTAAGAGCTCAGGCTTCTTGGGGGGAGGTCCGACCAACTCCGGGCGAGCGGGTCTTTTGCTAGCCCTCCCTTGCGCACCTCTCCTGGATGAATCAGCTTCGTCGGCGGATGTACTTCTGCGCACGGCTCAGGAGATCAGCATAAGAAGAAGGAGGTCTTTTGTCGAGAGAATAAGTAAAACGGGAGGGTCGGAGCCCCCGTTTTAGAGCCAAAGTGGCCACAGCGTCCTCAAGATGATAAACCTCCAGGGCCGCTACTTTGAAACGGGTTATAAAATCCTTCAAAGATTCTCCTTCCTGCTGCTGCACTGAGAATAGACTGTCTGCCACTCGAGGAATTTTACGACAGGCATCGAAGTGAGCCAGAAAAGATCTCTCCAATTGTCGAAAAGAGTCGATACTTCGTGAGGGCAGACGAGAATACCAGACACGGGCCGCCTTGCGGAGGGTGGCTGGGAAGGCAATGCATAAGAGGGCGTCTGTTGCTCCTTGGACTTGCATGATAGCTTTATAGCTTTCCAGATGATCTAGGGGATCAGTGGTGCCGTCATAGGGATCAAGTTGAGGAAATCGGAACCTCCTTGGAATGGGCTCTTCCATAATCCGCCGAGTGAGAGGAGGGCGGGTATCATAATCCGACCCTGGCTGGTTATTGATTCTCTGATTGAGTTCTTCCAGCCGACGATCTTGCTCTTCGAGACGCCTTTCCATTCTATCGGTCATGCTCCTCCGGTTGGTTCAGGAGAACTGGAAGGAGCCCGATGGCGCCATCGGCGATGCTCCATATAAGGTTCCTTCCCCCGTCGTCGTCCGGCAGGCGGACCGTCGGGGAATGGGACAAGGAGCGGGAGCCGTCGTGGAGACTCTGGGATCGCCGCCTTCCTGGGGAATAAGGGCGGAGAGGCTTTGTTGGAGGAGATCTCCCTCGAGCTGATTGTCGGCTAACAGGAGTAGCCGACCTAGGCGATAGAGGCTGCTCGAGCCGTTGTGGAATTCCTTGAGAGTGTCGTTCTTGCAACTGCTGAACCATCCCCACGAGAGTCTGGACCTGCTGAGTGAGGATCAGCAGTGGGTCTTGAGGAATAGCCGGAGTCGGCAGTGGTGAAGAAGGAGCCGGAGGGTTCGATTTCACCGGCTGAGAAGGGCCAAGAGGTGCGAAATCATGATTGGGAGGCGAAAGATGCCCCCCAGACCAATCAGTGGGATCTTCTTCCAGAGATCTGGAGCTCATCTTTGTGGAATCGTAGAACAGGCGTATCTCACTGCTCCGACGATAATCCCCTACCTGGCGCGCCAATCTGTTGATGCTGGATCACCAGATTTCTTTCTCGTTATGAGATTTCTTTTAGATCGAAAAAGTCCCCTTCTGCTTCCTTTCTCCTTCTTTTTATCCCCGTCTTTTTCTTATTTTATTCTTTAATTCCAGAGGCCTGCGTGTAGGATAAGTACTCATCTTTTATTTTTTTTCCGCTACGTGGTCATTCAGAGATATTTAATAATAAGGGTATTAAGAAACTTGCTCACGAAGATAAGGATTTCCATGATGACCTTGATTATCCCAAGGGAATGTCAGGGTTAGTGGGGATGTCAGAGTCAGAGAAAGGTATCTGGCTCTAAAATAGAAGCTCAGTGTCTCCTTTTTCTAGATAAACGGCGGTGTTTCAGTGCTTGTCTTATTCGAGTCATTTAAAGCGTTATGATACCTAGCATTTCTCGATTTGAGGGCCCTCCAGGAGTAGGGACCGCCCAGGACTGGGGGCCGCCCAGACTCTGGAGGCCGCCTAGGACTGGGGGCCGCCCAGACTCTGAGGGCCGCCCAGGACCGGGGGCCGCCCAGGGTTGGGGGCCGCCCAGGACTGAGGGCCGCCCAGGGCTAGGGGCCGCCCAGGACTGGGGGCCGCCCAGACTCTGGGGGCCGCCCAGGACTGGGAGCCGCCCAGACTCTGGGGGCCGCCCAGGACTGGGAGCCGCCTAGACTCCAAGGGCCACCCAGGACTGGGGATCGCCCAGGGCTGGGGGCCGTCCAGGACTGGGAGCCGCCCAGACTCTGGGGGCCGTCCAGGACTGGGAGCCGCCTAGACTCCAAGGGCCGCCCAGGACTGGGGATCGCCCAGGGCTGGGGGCCGCCTAGACTCCAAGGGCCGCCCAGGACTGGGGATCGCCCAGGGCTGGGGGCCGTCCGGACTCTGGGGGCCGCCCAGGATAGGGGGGCTGCCCAGACTCTAAGGGCCGCCCAGGACTGAGGGCCGCCCAGGGCTAGGGGCCGCCCAGGATTGGGGACCGCCCAGACTCTAAGGGCCGCCCAGGACTGGGGATCGCCCAGGGCTGGGGGCCGTCCGGGACTGGGAGCCGCCCAGACTCTGGGGGCCGCCCAGGACTGGGAGCCGCCTAGACTCCAAGGGCCATCCAGGACTGGGGATCTCCCAGGGCTGGGGGCCGTCCGGACTCTGGGGGCCGACTTTATTCTTTAACTATTTTATTTATCATCCATATCATCGAGCATCTTAGAGGTTCGATGATCTTTAACTATAAGTTGGGGTGACCTTTTCATCCCATTCTTAGAAGAGCTCAACTTGGACTTCTCTTCCTCGATGCCATCAGGTCAAAAAAGATCCTTGGAGGGGTTAAGGCTACTTTGATTAATGTCCAGGAAGAGTATCTTCACTTGATCTTGATAGACCTCGAACTCAACTCTGTAGGAGTTGCTAGCTATGTGCTGGATCAACTTGTCCTACAGTGCCTCCATCCTCTCGTAGCCCTAAACTGCTTCGGTAAGAGATTAGGACAATTTCTTTCTTATCTTATTGCCTCCATCTAGCACTCTAGCTCAAGCCACTAATCAACCTAGGCAATCAGGTCTATCCTTCTCAGACTTTGTTGTCTACCAATTTGGCCACTACCATCTTTGCCTTATATCACAGATTCTCCACTATAGTTCAAAGCTATTAAACCGCCGAGTTCCTTTATTTTAGCTACTTTTTTGCTATAGAAGATTGCAAGCTCTATAAGAAGATAAAAGAAGTTATCTTGGACATGAGCTAAAAGATGAAAAAAAATTAAAGAAAGCTAAAGATAGGTGATGTTCATCACAAAGTCGGTATTTGATCTATTAAAAAAGCTTGATTGGTCTGCCAACAGTTAGATGCTATGGAACATCCTTTGAGCAAACTTTTCTTTTGAGATAGAGTTAGAAATTTGAATGCTCCACTAAAGGATATACTACTCTGACAATAGCGTTGGGAGAAAGCAAGAGCTTAAGCTAAAGAGTAAAGGGACCCTCTAAACTCGAGGAGGGAGTTCTTAGCTGTTGGCCCAGATGGCAACCAAAGAGGGGGATGAATTGGGTTCTTAAAAAAAAAATAGCTCTTTAAAACTAAGTGCTCTAATATGAAAGAACTTAAGTGCTATGTATAGATAAAAGCTAAGCATAAACAAATATGATAGAGAGAGATAAAGAGACAAAGTACGGCAAACACAAAGATTTTATAGTGGTTTGGTGTATCCAACACCTACATCTACTTCCAAGCTTCACTTGGGTCCACATTATAATCCGCTTGATTACAGCCGAGTTGTTTTACAAGCTCACAACTCAAAACTTATTATTTTCCTTCCGGGATCACAACGAACCCAGCTGGTTTTCCGAGCTCACAAGCACAAAACCCAACCACAAGCTATCCTTAGCTTATTCCAAGGTATACTACCTCCACTAATTCAATCCCCTGTTTGAATTAGCCAACAACAAAAAAAATAAAGTTTTGAATTGACAGCAGCTCCTCAAATGAGCAAATATACAATAAAATAAATAAAGGTAAGAAAAGCTTGTTTGAAGCAATTTGAAGTGAGTTTTTCTTCTTTTCCTCTTCTCCTTTGAAGGATTGAATCATGCTTCAGCTCAGATTCTCCACAGAAAATCGCAGTTGAGAAGTTGAGGATTTTGGGGCTTTTTGCTTTTTCTCTCCAAATGTTGAAAATCTCTTGGATTTGATCTTGAGAAGCTTCCGGATTTCTCTTTGAACTCTTTGGGATTGATGGACTTAAGCTCAGAGTTTTTCTTTTTGATTTCTCTCCTTTTTTGCTCTATATTTCTGTAGATCTCTCTCTTCTCTGTTTAAACGGACGGATATCTCCCCTTTTTATAGTCTTCAATCCAAGGTTAGGTGGAAAATATAGCCGTTACAGAGTGGTTGGCTTGCGTCTACACGCAAAGAAAAATAGCCGTTAGAGATTAGGTAGAAAATCTTACCGTTGGAGTCCGTTTGACATTTGAAAAATCCATTCCTGACAGGTTGGAGTCGGCTCCAACTTTTCAGGTGTCAGCTCCAGATCGTGGTGTCCAAAAATAGCAAACAAAAAGTTGTTGAGGAGTCGGCTCCGAGAAAGTTAAGTGTCGGCTCATCGCTTTCGGGAGTCAGCTCCGGAATCTAAGAGTGTGGGCTCCAGAAATGTCCTTAAAAACACGTTATCCATTCTCAGGTTAGAGTCGGCTCTAGAAACTCAAGTGTCGGCTCCTGAACTCTCAAGTATCGGCTCCCGAATTCTAGGTGTCGGCTCCGGAAACTGAAACAGAATACACTTCTCTGTATCTCAGGTTGGACTCGGCTCTAAAACTCTGGGTGTCGACTCTGGACCGTGCCAAAAATCCAGAAATCTTCTGATACGCCTTGGGGTCAGCTTATGACTATTTGGGTGTCGACTCTAAGTTTGAACTTTAAAAAATTCCTTTAAAATTTGATTCAAAACTTATTCCTTTATTCCTTTTGATTGATTAAACATTTTAATCCCTGAAACACTTATTAAATCTGTCAAAACATAGTGAATATACTCATGTCTTTTGTTAATCATCAAAATCAATAATTGGGTCAACAATCTCCCCCTTTTTGATGATTATAAAAACATTGAGTATATGCATGATTAAGCAATAAGAATTTTAAATCAAATTTCTCTAATATTTAGTTCTCATAGGTAAGCTCCCCCTGAATGAAGTAGCTCCCCCTATGATACTCAATTTAACATCCTTTCTTCCCTTTAACAGTAAACACATATACAACAACTATCAATTACTTCTCATATGAGTTTAATGTTTGATACCAATTAAACTGTCATATCAAATTAAGTCAATTAAGTTCTTCCTTTCAATGCACATATAGAATTATCAATTACTTCTCCCCCATATACAATCAATTAAATACCAATTGATTAAGCTTATTTGTTCCAATGCATATACAAATATCAAATACTTCTTCTCCTTTTTTGTAATCAACAAAAAGGTTAAGAAGTTTCAAATTAAATGACAAAATTAAGAGATGCTTTAAAGATCAAATGATATTCATTAAGTATCAAAAAGTTCATTACATACTTCACAAAATCAAGCATAGCATCATATTACATAAAAAAACTTCATTACATCAAAATTTTAGTAAAAAGTAAATCAACATCAAACTAAAGCAAATAAACATCAAATCCCAAATCTCCTTTTGAGTTCTTCTAGAATCTTGCCCATCCCTTCTCTTTGAGTAGCAATAAATTCATTTAGTCTCCTATCAAAGGATCCAGATGCAACAACGATCTTCTCTTGTAACTCAGCATTGCATTTGGAATATGTTTCTGAATCACCTCCAATCTCTTTAAGTTCTTTAAAAATATTCTTGAGATCATTCTTCAAAGATTCTGCGGAGACTCCAAAGGTGGACTCAATTTTGCTAACTCTCTCATCCAAAGAATAAAATATTTCTCTTAAATTCATCAGACTATTATCAATTTCAGTTTTCATCTCTTCCTTGTGAGTACTAAATAATCCTTTAAGTTGCTCCAGCTGAGCATCAGAAAAACCAACAGAAGGAGCAGACACTGGTACAGATGCAGGGACGAAAGTAGGTGCCAATGGTGGTGATGATCTGCTAGGTTCTGATGAAGGATGCCTCACTGAAGGACCTACCTCAGAAGGTGCAGTGGCTCCAATGTCAGCCACTCTCTCATCCAGATTAGTCTTTCTTTTCCATCTACCATCCACTTTTACAAATCCCATTCTATGCACAATAGCCAGGCTGTAATAATCAGTGTGTCTAAGGTTCTTCAAAGGTTCATTCTCAGAGATAACAACTCCTTGACTTCTAAATGCCTTGGTTAGGACCATCCCATAAGGCAATGAAGATCTCCTCTTGCCTCCGGCCTCAGCCATGTACCATATCATCATTCCTGCTAAATTGATTGGCTGACCCATCAAGATACTGTCCATTAACAATATGTCTCGCTCTGAGACATACTCAAAATGTTCCAGTCTTGGGAAATAGGATCCTACCACATATGTTATGTAACAGTCTAAGTTCAAGAGGCAACTGATTTGCCCTAATTTCCTCAAAATCAGTGAAATATCTACCCAACATCCTCGATAATGCTCCTGCTCTGTCACTGTGACTAGTAGCAATCATCCCTACAACAGGGATTTCTAAAAGATTTCCTAAAATCTCAAAAATGAGATGAATTCTCTTTCCTCTTACCATACTCACTAATCCACTATCTCCCTTGATAAATTGAAGTAAAATTCCTTTACAAGAGCCGGATAAGTAGGTACGTCTAAGGAACATACCTTATCCCAACCAAGTTCCTTGATTTGTCTACCAATTGCAAAACCCTCGGCTTCAAAGAACTCAAAGTCTATCTTCCTTCCCATGGTTATTATTCGGCCAGCTAGGATATCTACTTGTGGAGAGGAGATGCTAGGATTGTCAGAGTGCGTTGAAGAAGAATCATCGCTCGGTGTAGGTTCACAGACAGGGCGCCGCACCGTCCGCTTTCTTGTAGTCATGGGAGCTTCAAAGATCGATTCCCTACGCTTAGGTGCCATATGAATCTTAAGAATGGTTGATTTGAGGAATGTTTGGTTTTGGGAGGCTTGGAGAGGTTTTGGAAAAGGTTTGGAGATGATTGGGGATGAGAAGGTGTCAACTCTGCCCTAATATAATCAATTTGGAGCCACTAGGTGTCAACTTCACTGACAGTTTAGAAAATAAAAGAGAGTTTCAAAATCCGAAACTTGTCAAAATAGAATCAATAAAATTTTAATAAAATCTTTGGAATGTTATGAATCGAATGGTTGAATTATCTAGATGAATTGTCCTTAAATCATAAAAGATTTTCAAGAAATTAACTGAACTCTAGATAATCAATCTTAAGGGTTTCAAAATCATTCCAGAGGATCACAAATCCCTAATTCTCCTCTAAGATAACAAAATCTCTCTTCACTCAAAGGTTTTATAAATATGTCAGCTAATTATTCCTCAGTACAAACATAATCAAGACAAATTTTACCATTAGCTACATGTTCTCTAATGAAGTGATATCTAATTTCAATGTACTTAATTCTTGAATGTTGGATTGGATTTTTTGTTAAGTTTATTGCACTAGTATTGTCACATTTAATAGGGGTTTTATCAAGTGTTATGCCATAATCTTCAAGTTGTCGCTTAATCCAAAGGATTTGAGCACAACAACTTCCAGCTGCAACATATTCTGCTTCAGCAGTAGATAATGCAATTGAATTTTGCTTTTTGCTAAACCAAGAGATTAAGTTACTTCCTAAAAATTGACATGCACCACTTGTACTCTTTCTATCTAGTTTACATCCAGCATAGTCAGAATCAGAATATGCAATCAAATTTAATGTTGAGTCTCTAGAGTACCATAATCCTACATTTTTAGTTCCACTTAGATATCTTAGTATTCTTTTTACAGCGATTAAATGAGATTCTTTAGGTTCTGATTGAAATCTAGCACATAAACAAACAACAAACATGATATCAGGTCTACTTGTAGTTAAGTAAAGTAGAGATCCGATCATACCTCTATAATGCTTTTGATCAACTTTCTTACCATCTTCATCTTTGTCTAATTTGTATGAAGGACTCATAGGTGTTCCAAGGGTTTGATTGATTCCATTCCAAACTTCTTGAGAATTTCCTTCGTGTACTTTATTTGGTTGATGAAAATCCCCTCTCTGCTTTGTTTGATTTGTAGTCCTAGGAAGAAATTAAGTTCTCCATCATGCTCATTTCGAATTCACCCTGCATTAACTTAGCAAATTCTTGACACAAAAGATTGTTAGTAGCACCGAATACAATATCATCTACATATATTTGTACTACTAATAAGTCTTTATTTTTCTTTTCAAAAATAAGGTTTTATCAACATTTCCTCTAGAAAAATCATTTTCAATTAGAAATTTACTTAACCTATCATACCAAGCTCTAGGTGCTTGTTTTAAACCATATAGTGCTTTATGTAATTTAAAAAATGGTTTGGAAATTCATGATCTTCAAAACCAGGTGGTTGTTCTACAAAAACTTCTTCATTTATAAAACCATTTAAAAATGCACTTTAAATATCATTTGAAATAAATTGATATTCATATGACATGCAAATGCAAGTAATAGTCTAATTGCCTCTAATCTAGCTACATGTGCAAAAGTTTCATCAAAATCAATTCCTTCTTCTCGATTATATCCTTTTGCAACTAATCTAGCTTTATTTCTAATTACTATGCCATTTTCATCTAATTTATTTCTAAATACCATTTAGATCCTATAACTGAATGACCTTTAGGTCTATCAACTAAGGACCATACATTATTCCTAGTAAATTGATTTAATTCCTCTTGCATAGCTAACATCCAATTACTATCTTTTTCAGCTTCTTCAATGGTTTTAGGTTCAATTTGAGATACAAATGCAAGATGATTATTGATATTTCTCATTGATGATCTAGTTCTTACTCCTTGAGATGGATCACCTATAATCAGTTCCTTTGGATGACCATAGGCATATCTCCAATCTCTAGGAAGATACCTCATTATAATTAGTATCAATAACATCAACCCTATGAGAATCATCATCTTTAGCTTCTTGTTCATGATATGAAGATACATCTATATTTAATTTTTTAATATCTCTTTCTAGCAAAATTATATCTTCCTCATCATCAATCTTTTCTGAACTTGATGCTAAAGACTCATCAAAAACTACATGAATAGATTCTTCTACAATTAAGGATTTCTTGTTAAATACTCTATAGGCTTTACTAGTTGTTGAATATCCTAAGAATATGCCTTCATCAGATTTTGCATCAAATTTTCCTAAGTTGTCCTTACCATTATTATGAATAAACATTTACAACCAAATGCATGAAAATAACTAATGTTAGGTTTCCTATTATTCCATAATTCATAAGGAGTTTTCTTAAGGATTGGCCTAATTAGGGCTCTATTAAGGATGTAACATGTAGTGTTTATAGCTTCGCCCAAAAGTATTTTGGTAGGTTGCTTTCACATAGCATGGTACGGGCCATGTCTTCTAAAGTTCTATTTTTTCTTTCTACAACTCCGTTTTGTTGTGGTGTTCTAGGTGCAGAAAAGTTATGATTAATGCCATGTTCAATGCAGAAATCTTCAAATAAGTGATTTTCAAATTCTGTGCCATGATCACTTCTAAGAGACACTATGGTGTTGTTTTTCTCATTAGTGACTTTCTTGAAGAATTTCAGAAATATTGAGAAAGTCTCATCCTTGTGAGCCAAAAATAATACCCAAGTGAATCTAGAATAATCATCTACTATCACAAGACCATATTTCTTTCCTCCTAGACTAGTGGTTCTAGTAGGTCCAAAAAGGTCCATGTGAAGTAGCTCTAGTGGCCTAGAAGTGTGAAACAACATTTTTAGATTTGAAAGAGTTTCTAGTTTGTTTCCAAATTGACATGCATTACAAATTTTGTTATTTTCAAAATCTAACTTTGGAAGTCCTTTAACTAAATCCATTCTAATTAATTTTGAAATTAAGTGTGTGCTTGCATGACCTAATCTACGATGTCATAACCATCCAATCTCATTCATATTAGCATTATCAGCAACTAGACAATGATTACTAGTAGACAAATTATCTAAATCAATTAAGTATACATTGCCATTTCTACTTTCCAGTAAATATAATGCTATTATCAATGGGATTAGAAACAGTGCAATAGAAGCTTCAAATGAAACTTTGAAACCTTTATCATACAATTGGCTAATACTAATCAAATTATGTTTTAAACCATCCACATATAAATATTTTCTATAAAAGTGGAGGAGTTATTTGAATTTTACCAAATCCCATAATTTGGCCTTTGCCATTGTCTCCAAATGTAACAACTCCTCCTCTCTTTCAAGGGTGATGAATTGATCCTTGTCACCTGTCATGTGCCTTGAGCAGCCGCTATCAAGATACCACTTGCGTTTTGATCTTTTGGCCGCAAGACACTCCTACAAGATGATCAAATCTTATGTTTAGGTACCCAAGCTTTCTTGGGTCCTTCATGGTTAGTAGCGATAAAAATTGTTCCTTTCGGAACCCATATTTTTTTTCTTTTATTTTAAATTCTTATTAATTTTTCTAAAATTACATTCATAAGCTTTATGTCCTTTCTTGTTACAACAATAATAAAATCATTTTTATCTTGTTCTTTATAAAGAAATTCCTAACAAATTTTTGTTTCTTGTTAGGCTTATAACCTAATCCAGCTTTATCAAATACAGCTCTTTGATTACTCAATAGCAAGTTAAGTTTTTCAGAGCTATATGTAAATTTATCACTATATTTTATATTTATCAACTTCTTCTTTAAACTAATATTTTTATTAGAAATTGATTCTTTTTCTTTAACAAATTTTTATTTTCAGATTTCAATTCTTCAACTTCATGAGTTAGTTTATCCTTTTCATTGTCGAGATTTAAATTATCATTTTTTAAAGATTTACTTTTCTTTTTCAAACTTTAAAATCACTAATTAATTCATTAAATGCATCAAACAATTCATCAAAGGTAAAGTCATGAGTTTCGGTACTTACCTCATCGTCATTTGCCATAAAGCAAATGTTTGCAACTTCTTTTTGCTCCTCCTCAGAAGAGGATTTTTCGCTGTCACTCCATGTTGCAACATAAGCCTTCTTCTTTTTTAGGCTTTCTTTAATTGAGGACAATCATATCTAAAGTGCCCCGGTTTCTTACATTCATAACATATGAGGGGGTCTTTCTCTTTGTCCTTGTCCTTCTCTTTTTCTTTTTGACCTTTCATTTTTGTTCCATACTTTTTCTTGTGGAAGGGTCTCCTTCTTTGCATAAACTTTCTAAACTTCTTTGCAAGAAAGGCTGTCTCATCATCTTCCTCTTCTTCCTCACTGCTGCTTGTTTCGTTTTCTGCAGCTTTAAGGGCAATCGTTTTCTTCTTTTTGACTTCTTCCTCTTAATGTTGCTTCATGGTCAGTCATGGGTCATCAATGATCCAAGTAGCTCTTCCAAAGGTAATGTATTTAAATCTTTGGCTTCTTGGATGCAGTTACTTTTGCTTCCCATGATCTTGGAAGAGACCTAAGAATTTTACGCACCAAATCAGAATTAGTATAAGTCTTACCAAGACTTTTTAGACCATTTACAATATCAGGAATCTAGTATACATGCATGTGATAGTTTCAGTTTGTTCCATGCTAAACAATTCATATTTGTGCACTAAGATATTAATTTTAGACTCTTTAACTTGATTAGTACCCTCATGGGTAACTTCTAGTCTATCCCAAATTTCTTTTGCGGAAATACATGTAGAAATTCTATTAAATTCATTAGCATCTAAAGCACAATATAAAACATTCATGGCTTTTGCATTAAGCTGAGCCATTTTCCTATCATTCTCATTCCAATCCCTTTCGGGTTTAGAAACTATTGACCAACTACTAAGTGTGTGGGTGTGCTAGGTCCATTAGTGATTACACTCCATAATTCATAATCTAAAGCTTGAATAAAAATTCTCATTCTAGCTTTCAATAAGAATAATTTCAACCATTAAATAAGGAGGTCTATTTGTGGATTGACCTTCAGCAAATGAAGATCCAGCTTGAGCTGCCATTTGGATCTTTAACTCTTGATCGTTGGATCAAATAAAAAATGAGTACTAGCTCTGATACCAATTGTTGGCCCAGATGGCAACCCAAGAGGGGGGGTGAATTGGGTTCTTTAAAAAAATTAGATCTTTAAAACTAAGTGCTTGATATGAAAGAACTTAAGTGCTATGTATAGATAAATGCTAAGCACAAACAAATAAGATAGAGAGAGACAAAGAGACAAAGCACGGCAAACACAAAGATTTTATAGTGGTTCGGTATATCCAACACCTACATCCACTCCCAAGCTTCACTTGGGTCCACACTATAATCCACTTAATTACAGCCGAGTTGTTTTACAAGCTCACAACTTCAAAACTTGTTGTTTTTCCCCGGGATCACAACGAACCCAGCTGGTTTTCCAGGCTCACCAGCACAAAACCCAACCACAAGCTATCCTTAGCTTGTCCCGAGGTATACTACCTCCACTAATTCAATCCCTGATTGAATTAGCCAACAACAAAAAAATAAAGTTTTGAATTGACAACAGCTCCTCAAATGAGCAAATATACAATAAAATAAACAAAGGTAAGAAAAGCCTGTTTGAAGTAATTTGGAAGTGAGCTTTTCTTCTTTTCTCTTCTTCTTTGAAGGATTGAATCAGGCTTCAGCTCAGATTCTTCACAGAAAATCGCAGTTGAGAAGTTGAGGATTTTGGAGCTTTTTGCTTTCTCTCTTCAAATATTGAAAATCTCTTGGATTTGATCTTGAGAAGCTTCCGGATTTCTCTTTGAACTCTTTGGGATTGATGGACTTAAGCTCAGAGTTTTTCCTTTTTGATTTCTCTCCTTTTTACTCTATATTTCTGTAAATCTCTCTCTTCTCTGTTTAAACGGACGGATATCTCCTCTTTTTATAGTCTGAAATCCAAGGTTAGGTGGAAAATATAGCCGTTACAGAGTGGTTGGCTTGCGTCTATACACAAAGAAAAATAGCCGTTAGAGATTAGGTAGAAAAATCTTACCGTTGGAGTCCGTTCTGATATTTAAAAAATCCGTTCCTGACAGGTTGGAGTCGGCTCCAACTTTTCAGGTGTCGGCTCCAGATCATGGTGTCCAAAAATAGCAAACAAAAAGTTGTTGAGGAGTCGGCTTCGAAAAGTTAAGTGTCGGCTCATCGCTTTCGGAAGTCGACTTCGGAATCCAAGAGTGTCGGCTCCAGAAATGTCCATAAAAATACGTTCTCTGTTCTCATGTTAGAGTCGGCTCCAGAAACTTAGGTGTCGGCTTCCGAACTCTCAGGTTTCGGCTCCCGAATTCTAGGTGTCGGCTCCGAAAACTGAAACAGAATACACTTCTCTGTATCTCAGGTTGGAGTCGGCTTCGAAACTTGGGTGTTGACTTTGGACCGTGCCAAAAATCCAGAAATCTTCTGATACGCCTTGGGGTCGGCTCCTGACTATTTGGGTGTCGACTCTAAGTTCTGAACTTTGAAAAATTCTTTTAAAATTTGATTCAAAACTTATTCCTTTATTACTTTTGATTGATTAAACATTTTTAATCCCTGAAACACTTATTAAATCTGTCAGAAACATAGTGAATATACTCATATCTTTTGTTAATCATTAAAATCAATAATTGGGTCAACATTACCTCTTTTTCTATCTTCCTCGCTATAGTGGAAGGGTTTGGAGTTGCTGCTAATTGAGTAGAAGTTGGCTGATCGATAACCAGATGGATAGCCTTAGCCCCAACCTACTGCTCTTAGCCTAGCCCAACTTGATGGGATGACTCACCTTTGAAAATGAGTTATTTCTTCTTTATCAGTCAAGGAGTAGCAGGATCCTCAATAGCCAACCTTTTTGCTTTTTCTATCCATTAAAAAGTTTAGACATTCACCATTTCTAGCAAAAGAAAAGGCTTTAAAGTCAATAAGCTTAATCCAATGATAAAAGAAATAAATCAGAGCTAAAAGAGAAAACAAGATACCCCTAGAAAAGGCTACCTTTATGTAGAGCTACCTTTATCAGCAACTTGGTAATCTTAGAAAGCTTGCATCAAGCAAGCCAATTTAAACTCTCTTCCTTGTCTCTACTGAGAAGAGAAATGGCTCAGCATTTTTCTCAGCCACCTCCAATCCATATCAAATGGCCAAGAGACTTCTTTCAAATAAACAAAGAAAAACCAATCTTTCTACTCATGGATAAAGGTTGGGCTGTTAAATAAATTTTTTATACTTTCGAGCTAGATGTACCATCAGCTAATTCATAGAGTGCTGTATGATAATGATATAAAAAGTTTAGAATAGGTTAAGAGAAAGAGAAACCTCAAGAAAAGACATAGATATAGAGCCAACAATAAGTTTTTAGAAATTTGGGATAAGTCAAATAGGAGCTATTCTATACAAAGAAAGAAAGTTGGAGATAAAAGAGGGAAGGGACAATTTGAGCCTTGCCTTTAGAAAGTCTCCATAAAGGTAGAGATAACTTAATTTATGGTTGAAGGCTTTATCCTTCTGACCAGGAACCCTAAGAATAAAAGGATACGATCAATGTGTTCAAGTCAGGTAATCTTTCTTAAAAGTACTATGCTCTTTAGCCTAAAGCTAGAGGTTGCCTCTCCCAGATACATAAGGGCCAATGACTGACCAGAAGTATTCCAAGTCAATGAGTCACCATAAGAGACGATTCAACTTAGAACACTAGATCGGCCATTAGATTGGTCGAAGCATTTGAAAAGAGAACCAATCTATGCATACAATTTAGATGATATACCTAAAAAGTGCTAAAGATGCCAATTAAAAAAAGATAGGCGAAGAAAGTTGAGGAGTACTTGGACACCAGTCGGATAGAATGGAGACCAATTTTGAAGAAAAGTTAAGGAGAATAAAGGAAATGAGCTCCCTTCCCCTTACTTATATAGACTAGAAAGCTGAAACATGAGACATAAGGTGTCTCCTTATTTTTTAAGCAGTAAAACTTTACTCTTAATTGATTAATGCGAGTAAAGTGTGCTCGGATGCTCCGTAAAATTGCACCGCATTTATAAGAGGAGATGATGGATGAGTGGGCTTTCCTTTTTAATTTGCAGAATATGATCTGACACATAATGAGTTAGCATGCCTTGATAGGTAAGAGATCGCTGGATTAGCATAAGATCACTTATTTTTGTTGCCATGGGGTTAACCCGTGAACAAAGCAAACCCATAATATATTGAGTTACATTAGTAAAGTTTTCTTATCGACTGAATTTGTTTCAAACTCATTTATTTTCTTTCCAATTAACATACAATTTTAAGGTGCTGGTTTTAAGGCCCATTGATCACACATCTACGATTAACCTAATGATGATTGCGGGATGAAGAGAATCCCACCTTTAAAGCCTGTCATCTTTCATTGACTCATGAACTATTCCATAAATATGGTATTAACCATAATAAATGCCATATGACATTGAGTCACAAGTTAGTTCAATAGTAGTGCATATCAAGTTGAGCTTGGCTAAACTTTAGGCAGACCACATGTTATAAGCATCACTGAGCTCAGTCTAACCCTAACCTAAATCTAATATGATTAAACCACCACTATCAAGCAAACAAAGTTTAAAATAAAAAAATCACATTTAATTGAGCAATTTTCATGAATCAAATATTGAGAGGAGCTTAGCTTTAAAAGTAAAGAGTAAATAATATGATATGAGTTGGCAAGCCGATCGACATATAGCAAATGACTAGAAGGTGACGTGTAATAGCTGAGTTGATATCGATACATATCCTTTCAAAGAAAGGAGTGTTATATTAGGAGAGTTCTTCGTCGATAGCATTGCTTTCTTTTGAATTGAAGCTAATTTACCTCTCCATTATTAAATGGAGCAAATTCAAAAGACTTTTTAAAGCACTTATAAAAATAACCCAATACCTCAGCTATGAAAAGCTCGGCTGAAGGCTAAGAGTCGTTTTTCAAATCGATGCCAAAAGACACCAGTTTTAAACGAAAGGGATGGAATCCAAAGGTTTTATTGAAATGGGGTTAAAGGGGAAACGCCATTTCAAATAGCATTTCCCCCAGCCACTTCACCCCCCCAAGGCTCGGCCCCATCAGCTGGGTTGCTGACAAGGACCGAGCACAAATCGCTACACGGTATGGCGAACCAAATGAAATCGCCACACCGTGTGGCGATTTCAATGACAGTGGGAATCGCCACTTCATGTGGTGATTCCAACTGGATTGAAATCGCCACATGGTGTGGCGATTTCAGTAATGAAATCGCCACACCATGTGGCGATTTCAACAGTGTCCCCCTGCCCGAGAGGCTGCGATCGGGGGATTCTTTTTAAGGGCCTGGGTGCCCTTTTTTTCTCCTCCGCTTGCCACACACGCCGACTCTCGCCGATTCTCCGTTGCTCGCCGGAGAGATCCCACCACGGCTCGCCTACCACCGGAAATCCCCGCCGCGGCTCGCCTACCACCGGAGATCCATCTTTTTTGTAGACTTTACAAGGTACACAAAGTCCCTTATATGTGATTTCTCAACTAGATCCGATAATCATAGACAACTAGATCTGATAATCGATATGGCACTGATAGTAATAGTGGGTTTAGAGACATCTAGCATACCCCATGCTCTATATAAACAAATTATTTTTGCTTGTTGTATGAATGTGAACATCCCACCTTTGATCTAGAATTCGGCCCTTATATATCATGGTACAACTGTACGTTTTAAAGCAAACCTTAAATGTATGTGGCATAACATCACTTTTAGGTCTTCTTTGTTGTAAATGTTGCTTTTATGTTTATTGATTGCTTGTAAATGTTGCTTTTGTCAGATTATCAAGACATGGCTCATAATGTCTTAGATTCAGGGCCTCGTGATCCTACTGTTCTCACTTTGCAAGAGTTGCATAGATCAACGAACATATTTCAGGGCGAGGTATGTATTATTGATCGACGGTCCTTAATTAATTTACATGTGTTTATGTTTATGCGGATGTATCATTTTTTTTTATTTCAGGAGTTACCGGTTCTTAGATGCCATCAGCATGACGCACATATATGGAAAGAGATACCGGAAATGTCACACCCATGAGTGCAGTACTACCTAGATCATGTCGGCATGTTTGGCATATATCGGATTGGCCAGATTCGACTGGACGTCGGCCTTATTTCTGCACTGATTGAAAGATGGCGGCAAGAGACCCACACATTTCATCTACCCTTTGGTGAGGCGATCATTACACTACAGGATGTAAGTATTTTAAGTGGCCTCCGGATTGATGGTTCCGCTGTTACTGGGTTAGATCCGCGCCATACAATTCCGGAGTGGTAGGCTATATTTGGGAGGTTATTTGGTGTTGAACCTCCCGTCGAAGCATTTCCGAAAGGTCATTTTCGTTTAGCATTCTTCGATCAATTCTATCGCGACCTTCACTTGGACGAAGATGTGGATGATGAGGTTGTCCAGCAGTTCGTGAGGGGACAACTTCTTCGAATCATTGGTGGAGTGATTCTTCCGGATACCTCTGGTAATTTAGTTAAGTTGATGTACGTGCCATTTCTTGAAGACTTGAAGGCATTTGCTGCTCTAAGTTGGGGATCGGCTACGCTGGCTGGTTTATATAGAGCACTATGTCGTGCAACGAGCCCTACCCAGTCTGACATCGGAGGATACCTCCCATTGCTATAGGTAAATACTTTATTCTTATGTCTGAGATCGAGGTAATTTTTATTGTTAATTAAAATTTTTAATTATCCGAACATGCAGATTTAGGCATGGGAATGATTTCCTATTTTTCATCCACGAGACTCGAAATTCCAGAGGCTAGACCTTCGGATGCCGATGATGATTGGCACTTAGGTGCACCGTGGGGGTATAGATGGCACGTAAGATACAACATGAAAATATTTCAACCCAAACACTACGTGCGTATAGGGACCAGTTGGATCTGTTGGATGATAGTGAACAACGGGTATGTCATATTGTATATGGAATTCAATTAGATCGATTCATTATGTTGACTAATGATTAATTAAATTTTTTCTATGTAGTTCTTATGGTGTCCTTACTCGCTGATAGTTATCTCTATTTTACCTCCAAGCTGCTTGGTTAGTTCAGATATTTGGATGGCACAGATCCCGTTGATATGTTTTGATGTAGTTGAATGGCATTTGCCGGATCGGGTGCTTTGTCAATTTGGATGTCGCCAGTACATACCATGTCCATGCGATACGTCGCTACATCTTCATCAGATTGATCGACGGGGGAGGTCAAATGCTGCATGGGATGCCGTGCATGGGACTTATGTTGCAACATGGAATGCACGGCGCTAGCATCTGATTATGGGAGAGCCTATAGTAGCAGGATTCCCATGCACACCCGATTATATGGCCTGGTTTAGGAGCATCACTCGAATATGTGTAGGCCGCTCTGAGTATAGTACAAGGGGGTTATGAAGGGGAAGGCACTTCATTTGAGTTTCTGGTACTATTTTTAAATTTTTTTTGGGTATCTTTTACTTTCAACTTCATAAGCTATCATATGAATTTTTGTTGTCATATTATATGCAACATGAGAGGTTTCAACAATTGACTATGGATCTCAAGCGGGCATTAGCCGCCCCAGTGGATGATGAGCGGCTACAGATTTTGAGAAGCGCGACGTCGATGGCGCATGGTACATTGTCTGTCATCCGGCATCAGCATGTTCGGAGCACAGCTCCTTCAGCACTCTATCCGAAGGTGCCGGAGTCCACACGAGCCAATGTTGATACGATGATGGAGACATTTCATTATACTCCATCGCCCTCTTACATGCCGTCCCCATTAGCACACGAGTATTCGCAGAGGAGAGATGCCGGGGAGGATACATCTGCCTGTCGAGATCACAATGCATATCGCATTGATGACATTGCCGATGCGGACATCGCCGAGATATGTGAGGATGCTGATGCCTCCCGATCATATTTGGATGCTGCTATGCATGATGTTTTCAATGCTAGCGCGATCCCCACGCAGGAGGGGGTATCTCAGGTGATTGATGAGGATCCTATACCGTTGGCGACCTATAGGCGACGGACTGGACATATTCGCCGACCTCCTCGACGAGGATGTGGAACCTAGGTTTTCTAGATTGTTGTACTCAAACCTTATGATGTGAAAATTCTTTTTTTTTTTCATGTATCAGAAAAATTTAATTTCTATGAGATTGTGTTCTTCTAATGCATTTACTTTTTGTCATGATTGGCATTTACGGTTGAGTTTCGGTTGATTTTCGGCTGAGTTTCGAATGAGTTTTGGTCGAGTTTTAGTTCAGTTTTGGTTCAATTTTGATCGATTTTTGGGTTGAATTCGCCACCGCCGCTTAAAGTTGGAAATTATATCTAAGGAGATCGCCCCATGAATGAGGCTGTTCAGCATTTGCTTAATGCCTTAATGCCTTACTTGCTTCCAAGAGGAAATTTAGTTAAAGTTTGAAACTTTAAGCATCATGATTAGTTTTCCACTCAACAGCTCACCTTTTGGATGCCCGAGGAAATCGCCACATGAAGTGGCGATTTCAGGTTGAAATCGCCACTTCATTTGGCGATTTCAGGCTAGGCGTTGTACAAGATAAAATCGCCACATGAAGTGGCGATTTCAGGGTTTAAATCGCTACTTCATGTGGTGATTTCAGGCCAACCTTTTGGGTGCTTTCGTGGATGAAATTGCCACATGAAGTGGCGATTTCAGGGTTGAAATTGCCACTTCATGTGGCGATTTCCAGCCCAGTTATGAAATCGCCACTTGAAGTGGCAATTTCAACCCTGAAATCGCCACTCCAAGTGGCGATTTTCTCAGACTCCCAGGCCACCGGCTTTGTCACGAGGGACTTAAAATTCAGTAGGAATCCCCCCCCCCCCCCCCCCCAATCTGGAAACTCATTTAAGTCCGAAATTTTTTTTTTTGTATTTGCCTGAGTGCCAAATGCAAAATAGAAAGATATCAATTGCCGAAACTCAATCAAAGCTCGACCGAAACTCAATCGAAACTTCACCAAAACTCAATCGAAACTCACATCATCAAATGTCAATCATGACAAAAAGTAAATGCATCCATAAATTATGAAAGTCATAGGTCCAAGTACATCATAAATGCATCAATATATTGTCTTGTTCCTAAGACAAGTACATCATAGGCACAGAATGGCTAGTTTACTTAAAGAGTACATAAATTTAAGATCCCGAAGGTCCAC
This sequence comes from Calamus simplicifolius, assembly GCA_900491605.1. NCBI lineage: Eukaryota > Viridiplantae > Streptophyta > Magnoliopsida > Arecales > Arecaceae > Calamus > Calamus simplicifolius. Next base: position 710,645 of record UESW01004238.1, on the reverse strand, counting down.
CGGTTACATTAGGACAATGGCGCCTGGAATGACCCGTTTGCTTGCAAATAGAACATCGACTTGTTCTTCTAGGCTGAACCTCATCCATCTCGTTATAGATCCGAGTTGACTTTGGCTTTCCTCTTTCTTCGGCCTAAGATGATCCCGATCAGGTATGCACATGATCGGTGTTTGCAACCAGTAGTCTTCATGTGGTACCGGGTTGAACTCCCCACCCCAGGTAGTAATGTAGGAGCGAATACTATATACTTGATCAACCAAAGCCGCTGAGTCCATGCCAATCTCCTAGCACACTGCTAACACATGTGTACATGGATATTTATATATTGTCCACTTCCCACATGAACAAATATGGTCACTAAGAGAAACAGTCTGAATGTTGCCTCCACCCCTGAGAGCTTCACTGAACCTCCTTGTCACTACTTCATAAGTAGCTCTTTGCATGTTTTATCTAGTTACTCTGTGCTCATTAGCTTTGGCCTGACCTTCAGCAATCTTAATCGAAATATGAGGAGTGGAAAGATTGTTAGGGTTCTCCTGTACATACCTTAAGGCTTCTGCACATCTCATGTTGAAGTATTTAACGAGACGATGAAATGTCATCTGCACACACTCAGTAATTGGAACATTTCTAGCTCCCCTCAACACGCAATTAAAAACTTCCGAGAGATTGGTTGTCAATGTACCGTAGCGAAAGCCCCCATCATGTACCAAAGTCCACTTCTCCGGCTCTAACTTCGATAGCCAAGTCCAAGCCTCTGCATTGACTGTTTTAATCCTTTCCATCAGAAAGTTAAACTCCGAAGCTGATGTTCGCTCCCTGCTTTCCATACTGCTCTTTTCAACTGAACATTTGAGAATCTCGAGTTGACATTACTGCAAACATGTCTCAAACAATATCGATGATAAGCTCTTGGTGGAGCCCATCCAATTTCATTATCAGCTATGACACTTAGTATACCAGGATGTCAGTCAGATATAAGACAAATGTCATTTCTATCTTTCACAACATGCCTCCTAAGCCTCAGCAAAAACCAGCTCCAGCTAGCTGTACACTCTTCATCTACAATTGCATAGGACAGTGGAAATATCCTATTATCAGCATCAGTGCCTGTCGCGATCAGCATCTTCCCCCGGTACTTTCCATAAAGATGTGTTCCATCAATAGAAATCACCGGGCGACAATACCGAAACCCCTCAACAGATGGTTGAAATGCCTAAAATACAGAATTTAGGACCCGTTCAGAAGAACTTGCTTCGCTGTAGAAATCCCAACATACAACTATTCCAGGGTTAGATTCTGCAGTGCAAGCATGTATCTAGGAAGCTTTGCATATGACGGTTCCCATTCATCAAATATATCAATCAATGATCTCTGCTTTCCATGCCATGCTTTTGGCATATGACACTGTATAGTGAAATTGTTCTGCAATGGTTGCTATAATAGCTTCAATATTCACACTTGGATCTTTCTCCACAATGTGTCGAACAGCATGGCTAATAACTCGAGATGTAATATGTTTGTTATCCTGAGTTAAATTACTGAATACACAAGAGTGTGGCCCTTCATACCTTGTGATCTCAAAAAATCCATGCTTCTTCAACTTGGTAGCACGCAACCTCCACGGACACCATTGGGCAGTACTTGAAGAGGCACATCTCACAGACCAGAATAGTTTATTCGACTCCACCACATTATATGTGCGATGCTTCTTGATGTGATACATTTCACATGCTCTCTTCAGTTCATCTTTAGTATTAAACAATAATCCTTTAGCAAACTCAGTAATTGATGGATCCTAAAATTGAGATTTGAAGGGCAACTCTCTTGGAGTACTGACACATCCACCATCATGCAAATTTAACTCATTATAAAATTTTGGTACTTGTTCATATGCAAAGGCTTGATGATCATGTACCTGAGTTGGAATAGGTTCTGGATGAGTGTATGTAGGAATGGAACTAAAGCCAATGTCATGAACTACCACGTCTCCATATGACTCTTTATCGTCATTTGACTCTTCATCTGAGTCATCATGTTCAGGCCAATAGTCATCATCTGCACTTTCGTCTGACTCCATTCCCCGACTATCAATATTACACTGATTGTTTACCACATCATCACTTTGTATAGCTGGCATAAATCCCTTAATCATTGGGAAATCTACTGGAGGCCTAACATGTTCCTGCTGCTGGGCTATAGGAGAATTGTCTCGAACATTCTCCATATGACCAACACTATATGGCTCTGGAACATCATCCTTTAAAACATAGAGTTCAATACACCGATATTCGGAATACTTCGAGAGAAATGTCAACATGTGCTCCACATCGTCGTTGTCCTCAATTGAAAGAAGCACATATTTTTGATGCAATGTTGGAGATCTCCACATCAATCTGATGATATGTCTCTGTACTGGAATTGTTAGAACTGTATGTATCTGATCAACCAACTCAGCAAAGTATGTTTCCGTGCTTAATTTCAAACATTTACAAGGAGGTTGATTATAATGTATCCCTTCTTGGCCACCATGTTCAATTGATCCATCATAATATAGCAGAACACGTACAGTTTCCATCTGAAAAAAGGTGATCAAAATTTATCTCCGATCAGCTACAAATAAAAAAAAATTAAATATGCATAAATTTTAGTAGCATTTAGCACATATTAGTTCCCAAGGTCCATATGGAACATTTAATCTCCCATGATGATATCATAGCTAAAATAAAACATCAATATTGCTTTCTTCTTTGTCAAAAAAATCTATTAATATCAGTTATATGAGGGAATGTATAAACACACATCTCATACATATAAAAATTAGTTTAAGAATGGAATGTGAATCTACCTTGATGGGAACTAACTGCGGAGTACACACGATCTGACAAAAAAGGCAAAGAAGGTGTCGTTTAAGAGGTGGCAAATATCTGGGCGGAGCAAGGGCGATTTAGGGGGCCGTTTAACCCGTAGGGCACAGGTGGGGATCTCTCTGGCGAGCAACGGAGAATCGGCGAGAGTCGGCGTGTGTGGCGAGCGAAGGAGAAAAAAAGGGCACCCAGGCCCTTAAAAAGAATCCTCCGATCGCAGCCTCTCGGTCGGGGGGATACTGTTGAAATCGCCACATGGTGTGGCGATTTCATTACTGAAATCGCCACACCATGTGGCGATTTCAATCCCAGTTGGAATCGCCATATGAAGTGGCAATTCCCACTGTCATTGAAATCGCCACATCGTGTGGCGATTTCATTTAGCTGAAATCGTCACACCATGTGGCGATTTCTGCTCGATCCTTGTCAGCAACCTAGCTGACGGGGCCGAGCCTTGGGAGGTGAAGTGGCCGAAGGAAAACGCTATTTGAAATGACATTTTTTTCTTTAACACCATTTTGATAAAATCTTTCGGTTTCATCCTTTTCGTTTAAAATTGATGCCTTTTGGCATCGGTTTGAAAAACGACTCTGAAGGCTAAGCCAACTTCAAGTATAAACACAAAATTCTAGAACTTCACTTGAAGAAGGGTCAGGTCTTTCTTTTCTTTTTCTAAGTTGATTTAATCATTGAAATTTTTTTTTTGGAGAAAATCTTTTGATATCTTTCACTTTGCTTTTGCAGGAGTCTATTTTTAAATTAATTAAATATGCTCTATTGTGGTTGTTTTTTTCTTCATATCGATTGGCATTAGGAAGCCTATTTCAAATATTAAGAACTATAAAGCTAAGTTATTGGCTGAGGGCAAAAACTGTTACTCTACTAAGTTAATCAACGTCGTTGGTTTAATACTATATAATTCATCTCAAAATTCGTATTGGACGAACGCTCAGGGCTAAAATGGTCATAACATGAATTCCGTAGAATGTTGATTTATTCCTCGGTAACTGCGTAGTCAACGCAGACCCTGAAGACTTCAAGCCACCGTCGCTATCTACCGATAGGAAATCAAGTCGGTGTCATGATGGCGCCACATACGATAAAGCTCTGCTGGAAATTTCTTCCATCGTGCTCGGAGGTGCCTGAGTTTTTCTAAGTATATAACCAAGTGGTCCGCTAGAAAATTTGTCTAAACTTCTAGAAGATAATTCAAAATATCGAAAGATGGCACCACTTTCTTGACTTCTAAATTTGGACACTAGATTATTGCCCTGGCGTTTCACATGAACAACCGGCAATTCCGTCGTAACAATCACAAGATACATTAAAATTTAATCATCCAACGAAACGAAGTAGGCTGTAGCACATCACAATAATAACATATCAACAGTGATTGGCATGTGAAATGGCAGTCCGACTGAGAATATTATTGCACTACGAGTTCAACTTCAACAGTTTTTTTTCACTAGGAAGGCAGTGGTACATGAGAAATATATATATGTAGACATGGAAAACGACTGACGAGTGAAACATGGAATAAGCTAAAGACCTTAACGGAGAAGCGAGTACATATTCATTAAGTCGGAACTGGTAATATTGTTGACATACACAATAGCATTAATTCTCAGTTGCTATTCCTTTTCCACAAAACTCATCGATCATTTGTTCCAGCGTAAGCCGCGACGAACCAACATCCATCGCCTTCCTCGCAGCTTCCGCCCAGTACTTGGCCCTCTCTGCCATCTCCCTTCCCTTCTCCCCCACCAACAGTTCTCTCGCCGATCTCTCTATCTCCCCTGACATCACCAGTCCGTTGCGCGTGCCCTCGCCCGCTCGAACCCTGAGCCCAATCTTAAGCTCATCGACAACAAACTTGGCATTGAGACTCTGCTCGGCCATCATCGGCCACGCCAAGATCGGCACACCAGCGGACACGCTCTCCATCACGGAGTTCCATCCGCAGTGGCTGATAAATCCTCTAACGCTCCCATGGCGAAGAATCTCCATCTGGTTCACCCACTCCCGAACCACCCTCCCCCTCTCCTCGAACCCTTCTCCGAGATCGATCCCCTTCGCCCGAACAACCCATAAGAAGTCCAACCCAGAGCGCTGCAACCCGGTAGCAATCTGCTGCAGCTGGGCCGGTGACACCTCAGCCTGGGATCCGAAGGCCACGTAGATAACCGGTCGGTTCATAGCCAGCCGCGAGTCAAGCCATTCCATCCACCCGGTCTTCTCGGATGGCGGGGTCGTTTGCCGACCCAGGCAAACCGGGCCGATGCACCAGACTTTAGGTCGAGCCTCCGTGTTCCACAGGTCTACATATGCCGCTTCCAATTCGTAGAAGCTATTGACCACGATTCCTTGGCTAGCCGCGGTGGCAACCATTTGCTCTAAAATGAACCCATAAATGGGATCTTTGGGGTCCGGGTCCGGGTCATCAAAGGGCGGGGGAAGGTCGGACCGAGAGAGCCATATATGTGGAAAGCCCGGTACCATGAACGGCTCATCGTAAGAGGCCACTCCGGCGTGTGGCTTGTGTACGGATACTTGGCGGTTGATTACCTTGGCAAAGTTGCCCATCCCATAGAACACCAGTCTTGGGATCCCAAACTTGGAGGCTGACTCGTTAGTCCAGCCGAGGAAACCGTCGGAGATGAGGAGGCTGACCGTCGGCAAGCCGGCGAGGGCTCGCTCGAAGTGCGGCCGCAGGCGCTTGGCGGCGTAGATCAAGGGGATGAAGAGAGACATGGAGGGGAGGTGGTCGGTGCTCTCGACGCCGTTCGGGATGTCGGGGAAGTCCTGTGGGAACGGGAGCTCGACGATGGAAGTGTCAGTGCCGGCGAGTTCTCTCCGGAGGAAGGGGGCGTTGAGAGGGGTGGTGAAGAAGGTGAGGGTGGCAAGGCGGCGGCGGTGGAGGAGGTGGGCCATATGGATGAGCGGAATGGTGTGGCTTTTGGACATGAAGGGAAAGACGGCTATATGAGGGAGAGGGGGAGAAGAGGAGCCCATTCTCTCTTCGAATGCCGGAAACTAATATGCCATCGGCTTATTGCCGCACGGAATTTATAACAACGGGGTGGTGAGATGCTTAAAAAAAAAAAAAATTGGTGCGATGCTTTAGATGACGGGGGACCACCGGACCAGTCAAAGGGACTTCAATAGTGATTTCTCTGTTCTACCTGCCCGTTTGTTAATTACTTCGTCGAATATAATATAATATAGTAACTAGATAAAAAAATTAAGATTAAAATTCCATAAATATGCCATAAGATTGTAAAAATATAGTTACTAATCTTTTTATTTTAATATGTGTAATGTATTGATGGTTGTGTTCAAGATTCAATAAATCATTGGGCATTGATATAATTAATAAGATAAATAAGAAAAAAATATAATACTATTAAGTTTATGTTTTAAAATTTAAATTTTAAAAATACTAATTTTAAATCAAAAATCAGGAAAAGACAACAAAAAATATATTAGATTGGAAAATTAATTTCAAATGTAAAATAAATGTAATTGATTTGGAATTATAGATTAAAATAGATGATTTTTTAAATAATATAATTTAATTTCGACCTCATGGGTGCTCCTCTTTACTTGTTTTACTAATTTCTAAAATTTATCACTTTTTGTTATAATAGTAAAGCTGATTCTTGAGTTCTAATTCTTTCTTTTCCATGATACTAAATATTGATGAGGGATGAAAGAAAGAAAAAGATAGAAGATCAAAAAAAAGAAAGCCAATTTTTTTTCCAATGATTTTTTTACTCTATATAATAATAAACAAAAAAAAAACATTGATATGTTCTCAGCTTTATTTCATCTCAATATTAAGTGTATATTCGCATTAAATAGCATATAATATAGTTAATTTTTTCTCATTCAAAATTTTATTCGTTCCAAAACTTTTATTTCTATGGTATTGGCCAGTGTTTGATTCCCCAAATGCACATTATTGGTCATTTTCTTATTTTTTAGTTTTGATTAATAGTTTCGAATCAATTAATTTTATTTTAAAATTTTAAAATAATAATATAATGCACTCATTTTATTATCTTATAATTTTTAATTTAAAAATAGTAATTTTAAATTTTAAATTTAATAATATAAAATTATATAAATTATATACATCTATAATCATATAAATCTTTTTCTTTTCTTACCTTTCCATTTTGGATGATGTTTTTTAAAAAGATCTAAGTTTAGGAAAATATTTGATCCAATTTTTAATCAATAGTTTTAAATCAATTAATTTTTTGAAGTAAAAAAATTAATCTAATAAAAATATTTTAAATATAATATTTTTATTTTTAAATTTAAAATTAATGAAATTAAATTTTAAATTTGATAATATAAAATTAAAGAATTTATATAAATCTATATTTCATTTATCTTATTTTATTTTTGATTATATATATATATTTATTATATATTTTATTTATCTTATTTTCATTTTAGATTATATCTATATTTCAAGATGGGCCATCTTTATATCAATTGGTTGTCGGGTTGAGCCTTTTTCTTCAATTAGAAAACTCTAAGTATATAAAAATATAAAGGTGTTGAACTGTGAAACCAACTTGTAGCAGTATTGACCCTTGCCGTCAACCTAATGAAGATATGCTTTTGGATCCATCATCACTACTAGTCATCTTTCTTGCCCCGCAAAGAAATTACCTCAAGCATCTTAGAGGTTTGATGATCCTTAGCTGTAGTAGTTGCAGTGACCTCCTATCCCATCTTTACAAGAGCTCGACTTGAACTCCTTTTCCTAGGTGCCATCAGGTCAGAGGAGATCCTTAAAGGAGTCGAGGCTACTCTGGTTAGTGTCCAAAAAGAATATCTTCACTTGATCTTGATAGACCTTGAACTCGACTCTGTAGGACTAGAGTGCCTCCATCCCCTTATACTTCTTAACTGCTTCGGTTAGAGATTAAGGCAATTTTTCTCCTATCTTATCGTCTCCAACTAGCACTCTACCTTAAGCCACCAATCAACCTAGGCAATTAGGTCTATCCTCTCTCAGACTTTGTTGTCCACTAATTTGGCCACTACCATCTTAGCCTTATGTCACAAATTCTTCATTATAGTTCAAAGTTATTGAACCTTCAAGTTCCTTTATTTTAGCTGCTTTGCCACTATAGAGGACTGTAAGCTCTATCAGAAGCTAGACGAAGGAAGTTAGGTTAGACATGAGCTAAAAAATAAAAGAAATTAAAGAAAGCTAAAGATAGGTGACATTCATCACTAAGTTGGCTTCTAATCTATTAAAGAAGCTTAATTGGCCTACCAACATGTAGATGCTATGGAGTATCCTTTGAGCAAACTTTTCCTTTGAGATAGAATTATAAACTCAAATGCTCTACTAAGGGATATACTAGTCTAACAATAGTACTAGTGTTGGAAGAAAGGGAGAGCTCAAGCCTGAGAACAAAGGGACTTCTAAACTCAAGGAAGGAGTTCTTAACTCTTCCACTACCTCCCTCACTACAGTGGAAGGATTTGGATTTGTCATTGATCAAGTAGGAGTTAGCTGATTAGTAACCAATTGGATAGCCTTAGCCCCAGCTTAGTGCTCTTAGCCTAGCCCACCTTGATGAGATGACTCACCTTTGAAGATAAGTTATTTCTTCTTTATTAGCCAAAGAGTAGTAAGATCCTCGATAGCCAACCTTTTCGCTTTTGCCATCTACTAGAAAGTTAAGGCATTTACCATCTCTACTGAAAGAAGAGGCTTCAAAGTCAATAAGCTCAGCCCAAAGATAAAAGAAATAATTCAGAGCTAAAGAGGAAAGAAGATATCGCTAGAAGAGAATAGTCTTATGCCACATTATGTAGAGCCACCTCTATCAGCAACTTGGTGATCTTAGGAGGCTTGCACCAAGCAAGCCAATCAAAACTCTCTTCCTTGTCTCTATTGAGAAGAGGAAGGTGGCTCGACTTTTTATTTGGCTACCTCCAATCCATATCAAATAGGCAAGAACCCTTTTTCAAATAAACAAAGAAAAATACATCTTTCTACCCATGGATTGTGGTTGGGCTGTTAAATAATTTTTTATTCTTTCGAGCTAGATGTACCATCAGCTAATTCGTAGAGTGCTCTATGATGATATAAAGAGCTTAGAATAGGTCAAAAAAAAGAGAAACCTCAAGAAAAGACATCGATATGGATCTAATAATAAGTCTTCAAAAATTTGAGTAAGTCAAATATGAGCTATTTTATATAAGTAAAGAAAGTCGAAAATAAAAGAGGAAAGAAACAATCTAAGGTAGTGTTTGAAATAGGGGATAAGAGGGGATATCCCCTGGATATCCCCTTTTATTTCCAAAAGCCATAACTATAAGGGATAGCAAGGAATAAAGTTAACCAAAGGGATAATCCATGGTTAACTATGGTTAACCATGGGATATCCCCTTAATTTATTCCTTAGAAAATGCAAGAATAATTGGTTATCCCTCTAAATAAGAGTAAAAAAGGTTATCCTATGGATTTACCTTTTTGCATTTGATATGATCAATGAGATAGCCAAGGGATATCCCTAGAAATAATCAGGGGATAAACTCTATCCCATACACTTATCCATGGATAATATTTTTTCTATCAAACACTACCTAAGACTTGCCTTTAGAGCATCTCCATAAAGGTAGAGACAACTTGGTTATGGTCGAAAGCTTTATCCTTTTGGCCAGGGACCCTAAGAATAAAAGAATACGATTGCTCTGTTCAAGTCAGGTCATCTTTCTTAAAAATACTATTCTCTTCGACCTAAGCTAGAGGTTGCCTCTCCCAAATACATAAAGGCCGATGACTAACCAGAAGCATTCCAAGTCAATGAGTCACCATAAGAGGTGGTTCAACTTAAACCACTAGATCGGCCATTAGATCAGCTCAAGCATTTGAAAAGGGAACCAATCTATGCATACAATTTGGATGATATACTTAAAAAGTTCTAAGGATGCCGATCAAGAAAAGATGGGCAAGGAAGGCTGAGGAGCACTTTGACACCAACTGGATAGAATGGAGAGCGATTTTGAGGAAAGTCAAGGAGCAAATAAGCTCTCCTCCTTTTACTTATATAGACTAGAAAGCTGGAACATGAGAAATAAGGTGTCCCCTTATTTTCTAAGCAGTAAAACTCTTAACTGATTAATGCGAGTAAACTATGCTTGGATGCTCCATAAAATTGCATCGCATTTATGAGAAGAGACAATGGGTGGTTGGGCTTCCCCTTTTAGTTCATAGAATGTGATCTGAGACATGATGGGAGTTAGCATGCCTTGGTAGGTAAGAGATCACTGGAGTATAGCATAAGATCACCTATTCTTGTTGCCATAGGATCAACCTGTGAACAAAGCAAACCCATAAAATATTGAGTTACATTAGTAGAATTTCCTTATAGACTAAATTTCTTTCAAACTCATTTATTCTCTTCCCAATTAACATATAATTTTAAGGTGCTTGCTTTAAGGCCCATTGATCACACATCTATGATTAACCTAACGATGACCACTGGATGGAGAGAATCCCATCTTTAAAGCCCGTCATCTTTCATTGTCTCATGAACTCTTCCATAAAAATGGTATTAACCACAATAAATATCATGCGGCATCGAATCACAAGTTAGTTCGATAGTAGTACACTATTAAGTTGAGCCTAGCTAAACTTTAGACCGACCAAATATGATAAGCATCATTGAGCTTAGTCTAATCCAACCTAAATCTAGTATGATTAAACCACCACTATCAAGCAAAAGAAGCTTAGAATAAACTAATCACAATTTAATTGAGCTACTTACATGAATTAAATATAAACATAAGTTGAGCCTTAAAAGTAAAGGGTAAGTGATGCCGTACGAACTGGCAAGTCGACCATGACACAGTAGATGATTAGAAGGCGACATGTAATAACTGATCTGATGGTGGCATGTATCCTTCCGAAGAAATGAGTGTTATACTAAAGAGTTTTTCACTTATAGCACCACTTTCTTTGAAACTGAAGCTAATTTAGCTATCCATCATTAAATGAAGCAAATTCGAAGGACTCTTTAAAACACCTATAAAAATAGCTCTATACCTTATGAAAAGATAAGCTGAAGGCTAAGCCAAATTTAAGTATAAACATAAAATTCTAGAACTTCAATTGAAGGAAGGCTAGGTTTTTTTTTTTCTAATTAAGTTGACTTAAGCATCGAAAGATTTTTTTTATAGAGAAAATCTATTGATATATTTCATTTTTTTTCTTTTGTAGGAGTTTGTTTTTAAATTAATTAGATATGCTCTATCTTAGTAGTTTTTTTTTTATTTTCTTCATATCAGTTGCATTCGAAAGCCAATTCTAAATATTAACAACTATAATGCTAAGTTATTGGCTGTGGGCAAAAACTGTTACTCTACTAAGTTAATCAACATCATTGGTTTAATACCTGATAATGCCTGATCACCGGTCTCAAATGTCGGGAGAAGATAGCTGCTTAATCTGCGGTCCCACGCCTGATCGGATGGCTTGCAAAAAGTCCCAAGACCGGAGGGATGCTTCGGTGGGGACCCTCCGACGCTCAAGTCAGTAACCAGGGTCACAGCTGAGGGAGAGCTCAGATGAGCTCTGGGAAGAAAAAATGAGTCCTCAGAAAAAGGGGAGTCCCTTTCTGGGTATCAGGGTAGCGAGTGTATGAGTTTGCATACCTTGTTCCTGAGTGGACTTACCCTTTTATAGGAGGTTGACACCTACACAGCCATGTGAAGTTCCGTAAGAAAGGAATATCCATGGGGTTTATGGGGTTGCGTAAATTTGGGCTGGTTGGTGGGTCCTATCCCATCGGAGAGGGAAAAACGGCGGTTGGTGAGCTACGTTCCATCGATCAGTGGGGCTGACAGGTAGTTAGGTCCAGTCCCATCAGCGGCGTGGCCAGTGGGTATTTGGGCTTGGGGATGCTAGGCGACGCACGTCAGAAGGACGGCAATGCGAACAGCTAGGACCATTCTGGGGCTGACCTGAGACAGCCTTGACCTTTCGGAGGGTGTCGAGGCCGAGCAGGGCCAACTCGGCTGGCCTGAAGATGCCAGACCGGGGCCGACCAGGGAAGGTCGGGGCCGACTTGGCCGACTCGGTGATGCCGGGGCCGAGCGGAGCCGACCAGGAAAGGTCGGGGCTGACTTGGTTGACTTGGAGAAGACGGGGCCGATTAGGGCCGACCAGGAAAGGTCAGAGCCGACTTGGCCGATTAGGAGATGCCGGGGCCGAGCGGGGCCGACCAGGAAAGGTCGGGGCCGACTTGGACGACTCAGAAATGCCGAGGCCGAGCAGGGCCGACCAGGGAAGGTCGAGGCCGACTTGGCCAACTCGGAGATGCCGGGGCCGACCAGGGAAGGTCTGGGCCGACTTGGAGATGCCGTGGCCGAGCGGGGCCAAGCGGGGAAGGTCGGGGCCGACTTGGAGATGCCAGGGCTGAGCGGGGCCAACCAGGGAAGGTCAGGACCGACTTGGCCGATTCGGAGATGTCGGGGCCGACTTGGCCGGCTTGGAGATGCCAGGGCGGGGTTGCCTTAAGATTTAGATTTTTCCATAATTGCCCTCGTGGCTACGTCAGCCACATCAGATGCCCCCCGCCCGTGAGCTCGAAGGGCCACGCGCCCGCTGCCCTTTTGGCGAGAGGGGCGCAAAAATTTAAAAAATGATTGCTCTTTAGTGCATTTTTAATAGCTTGGTGAGCTAGCACATCATCCCGAGGCAGTGTCGCTTCGAAAATCTTCCACAGTCATGCAGTAGGTGGGAGCTGATGGTAGCACCGGACGCCTCGAAGAGGAAGCCTATTGGGGGAATGAAAAAGGTAAAGGCTATCATTGTTTCTCCATTTTCTATGCCCCTCAATAGGATAGTGCCACGTAGTAGGGCCTCGAATATCGTCGCTCGGAGATGGGGGTATAATAGCGCCCCAAGGGCCTGAGGAAAGCTTTTACATTGCCATTGTTTTCTTCCAGCTTTCCTTCTCCTGAGTTCTTCTGCGACTTGAGCCTTTTTATCTCCAAATTCCCTTTGATTTCCAGTTAGTTTCATCTTTCCTTTTTATCCATGGACCGTCATGCCATTAGGGAGGGTAAGAGGCATGTAGTTGAATCTTACCATTCCGATAATGAAGACCAAACCTCCTTAGCCCGTCAGGTTCCTCGTCCGGTGGGTGGAATAGTCACCCGCAATCGACCAACGGTGACCAGGCCTCCGTCCGCCTCAGCCTCCCCTATTAGGGCAGTTCCTATGTCCTCTCGCCGTCTGGGACAACCTCTGGCGGTCAGTTCTGATCCGGCAGGTCTGTCCGGAGTGGCCTCAACCATGACCCTCGAAGACGTAGAGGCCATTAGGGCTAAGTATATGGTCCCCAGCTTCATTCATCTGTCCGTGCCGGGGCTTGAAGATAGTGTGACCTCCACCTACCCCGATCGGGTCGCTCTGTATGAGAAATTTTTTCGGTGCGGGCTGTGCCTTCCTCTCCACCCCTTTTTCCTGAACCTTTTAGATAGGTATAGGCTAGTGCCGGCGCAGTTGACTCCGAACTTGATTCGGATCATCTGCGCCTTTATTCTTTGCTATTTCCAGGAGGCCCGGCCGAGGTTATCACTGTTTAGGGCGTTTTATAAACTCTGCCGCCAAGGTGAGGGGGCATGGTGGGCTTTTACTGCCAGCCGAGTAGGGCCTTCCCCCTAGGTCTTCCGTCCAAGATTAGGGGATGGAAATCCCGCTTCCTTTTTGCCCATGTCGAGTGGGTGAGGACCGACTGGATGGAGCCGGACACCAGCTCCAATGATAATGCCACCGCGGGGGAGAGAGATAGGGAACTCTTCACCCAGTTGTCCAACTACCAAATCCCTGGCTACAAGAACTCATGTCCGAGGAGAACCTGATAGAAGCCGAGTTGGCCTCGGCGGTCAATGAGCACGACGCCTGATTCCTTCTGTCTTGTCCGGAGGATTGCTATATGCTGCCGCTAACACTTCTCATTTTTGGATGCAGCGATGAAGTTCTCCGCTGGTGCGTTTGAGGCCGCCTTGAAGCAGAAGAGACCGGCAGTCGGGGAAACATCAAGACCGGCGAAGAAGGCCTGAAGAGGGGAGCAGGCTGGGCCGACCCAAGTCGCTGAGGTCCCCAAGGCTCCAATGCCTGCAGAGGAGCCGGCTAAGGAAGCACCGGCTGGAGAAGTGGTCCCGAGGCCGGCCGGGACCGAGATAGAGGAGGGAGAGATCCCAGCCACCACTGGAGCCGTCATGGTGATTGTGGATCTTGAGGGGAAGCTTCTGCCACCGCCGACGTGCCCGAGGCGGGGCAGGTTACAGTTGCCGTCAGCCCTCCGACTGCCGCCGAGCCGAGACGGAGAGGGCTCCCCCAACTGCCGGAGAGAGGGAGCAAGTCGCCAAAGAATCAACGCTAGGGCGAAGGTGACCGGGGAGCAGAGGGATGGGCCGGAGAGCTCATCCCAGCGGTTGGTGCACCACCCGACCCGTCCTCGGGTCGAAGGTCCGCACAGAAGGGGCCGACACGGCCGGCCCCTAGGCTCAATTCAATGGCGGACGCCGCGCAAGCCATCCGTCTTCTGTCAAGAGTCCGGATTGCTGAGTCCGAGGAGGAGATGCGTGGGTTGAGCCACTCCGCGCTCTTGGATATGGTGATGGTTGCCGTTGTCCATGTAATCTTCTGAGTTCTCTCTGTTTTCGGATGTATCTTTTGATGCTCCAATCTTTTAGGGTTAACATGTTCCCCTTGCTGCAGATGGCCAACGACGCGATCGGCCTTCGTGAGGCAGTGGCCCATTCTTCGGACGCATTCACAAGGGCCATGGCGCGGGCCGATAAGTACAAGAAGGAGAGATGGTGCAGTTCCAGAGCCTTGCTTGACTTCACCAGGAGGCCAAGGCCCGGGAGGAGAACCTGGGCGGCCGAATAAGGGAGGCAGAATGCCGGGCCGAAGCTGAGAGTGGCCGGGCATCCGCGGCCGAGGCCAAATTGGAGCTGGTCTCGGACCGATTGAAGACCGCCGCGATGCAGAATGAGGAGCTGGTCTGTCAGCTTCAATGCACCGAGAGGGAGGTCGGAGCGGTGCAAGATGAGGCCCGGGCTGCCGCGGAGAGAGCTGCCGCCGCGGAGAAGGCGACGGTTGAGGCGGGCCATGAGAAGGCTGGGGCTATGGCCTATACGGACGAGGCCAATGCACGAGCCGAAGAAGCTGAGGGCCGAGCCAGGGAGGCCGTGGCGCAAGTCCAGGAGGCCAAGGCCAGGGCACAGAAGCCGAGGCCGAGGTAGGGCAGGCCATCTCCAACTACAAGTCCTCGCCGGAGTTCGCTAAGGAGGTCCTCGAGGCCAGCCTCGATGCTTACGTCAAGGGCTTCAAGATGGGCAAGACTAAGGTGTCCGTGACTCTTAAAATTGACATTGCCGAGCTCGAGGGAATCTGGCTCAGGGAATCTGACGAGGAGTCGGCAGAGGAAGAGGACGACAAGGGAGAGCCAGGCCCAAACGAGCCCTGAAAAGTTATTGTTTCTTTTCCCTTTTTTTTGTAATCGGCCTTGGGCCAAATTTTGTACTTCAATTTCATTATCAATGAAGAAGAATTTTTTGTGAAGACGCTTTTGTCCTTTGTCTTGCTCGTTTCTTCTTTCCTCTGGGCTGAATGTTTTATTGTGCGACTAGCAATAAAACGGGTCTCGTACTTGTTAATGAGAGAGGGCCCTTCTTCTGAGATACCCCTTTACTCTGAGTGTTGCACACGTTGATAATGCCGTGGCCGAACCATTGTATCAGGTTGGCCAATGTTGAGATGCATCTTCGAGGTATAAACCGACCGCATAGGAGATTACTTAGGATGCCTTGAGCCGTCACAGGCCGTTTGAAGGGAGATTCATCTGCGCTCGAATATTCTAAGGACTTAGAATGATCCGAGGGTAACTTAGCGCCGAGATCGGCTTGAAAACACCGGGGGCCGAGTGGGGCTTGACTGGGGAAGGTCTGGGCTGACTCGGCCTGATCTTGGAGATGTCGAGACTGAGTGGGGCCGATCAGGGGTGGTCGGGCTGACTCGGCAAACTTGGAGATCATGAGGGTCGGCGAGCTCTTTTAGAACCACCTCAGGGGTTTGTGTGCCGTCCGAGGGGCGACTCAGGGGTACGGAGCCTTTAGGGTCTTAACCGCCTCGGGGGCACCTCCGTGCCAGGGCCGAGTGGTGTCCCGTAGGCTAAGATGCCGACGAGTTCCTTTAGAACCACCTCGGAGGTTTGTGTACCACCCGAAGGGCGATTCGGTGGGTACAGAGCCTTTAGGGTCTTAACCGCCTCGGGGGCACCTCCGTGCTAGGGCCGAGTGATGTTCCGTAGGCTGCGATGCCAGCGAGCTCCTTTAGAACCACCTCGGGGGTTTGTGTGCCCCGAGGGGCGACTCGACCGGGTACGAACGGTCAGGGACTTGAACCGACTTGGAGGCGTCTCCAAGCCGAACCGAGTGGTGTTCCGTTAGCCGCGATGCCGGTGAGCTCCTTTTGAACCGCCTCGGGGGTTTGTATGCCGCCCGAGGGGCAACTCAACCAGGTATGGAGCTGTTAGGGACTTAACCAACTCGGGGGCATCTTCAAGTTGGACCGAGTGGTGTCCCGTTAGCCGCGATGCCGGTGAGCTCCTTTTGAACCACCTCGGGGTTTTGTGCTGCCCGAGGGGTGACTCGACTGGGTACAGAGATGTCAGGGACTTGAACCGACTCGGGGCATCTCCAAGCCGGACCGAGTGGTGTCCCGTTAGCCGTGATGCTAGTGAGCTCCTTTTGAACCGCCTCGGGGGTTTGTGTGCCGCCCGAGGGGTGACTCAACCAAGTACGGAGCTGTCAGGGACTTGAACCGACTTGGGGGCGTCTCCAAGCCGGTCCGAGTGGTGTCCCGTTAGCCGCAATGCCGGTGAGCTCCTTTTGAACCGCCTCGGGGTTTGTGTGCCGCCCGAGGGGCGACTCGACCGGGTACGGAGCTGTCAGGGACTTGAACCGACTCGAGGGCGTCTCCAAGCCGGACCGAGTGGTGTCCCATTAGCCGCGATGCCGGTGAGCTCCTTTAGCGAGATCTGGTCCTTGAATGCAAGGAAGAGCGGGCTGTGGCGTTGGAAGGGACCCTTTTATTGCTCGTATTCTGGGGGATACATCATTGATAATATCGGCGGAGATTATCCGCATTCCAGGTACGCGGAATGGGTTGTCCATTGAGCTCTTCTAGTCTGTATGCCCCCGGTGGAGTGTCTCGGTGATACGGTAAGGACCCTCCCAGTTGGGGGATAGTTTGCCCCCTCCGTAGGCTTAGATACCTCAGCCTTTCTTAAAACCAGATCTCCATGGCGAAAGACCTTGGGACGAACTCGGGCATTGTAGTACTTGGCTGCCCACTGATGGAAAGTCACCATACAGCCTTGCCCGGTCATGTGCTTCGTCGATAAAGTCTAAGTTGGCTCGTATCAATGTGGAATTGTCTTCCTCATTGAAGGACTCCACGCGCGAACTGGGTAGTCCGATCTCAACAGGGATGACGCTTCGGATCTGAAGACGAGACTGAAGGGGGTCTCGCCTGTCGGGGCTTTGGGGGTCGTATGGTAAGCCCATATCACACTGGGGATTTCTCCACCCATCGACCTTTTGATCCATCTAGCCGAGTCCTGAGCCCTCTGAGAATGTGCGGTTCATGACCTCGGCCTCCCAGTTGGTCTGGGGGTGGCCGACAGAGGTGAATCGATGGTGAATGCCAAGCTCGCCACAGAAAGTCTTGAATGCTTCATTGTTGAACTGGCGACCATTGTCCGTGACGAGGGTGCGCGGCAGGCCAAAGCGGCATATAATCGACTTCCAGAAGAAGGCTTTGACTTTACTCTTGGTGATCTTAGCCAGTGCCTCGACCTCGACCCACTTGGTGAAATAGTCGATGGCTACTAGCAAGAATTCCCGCTGTCCCGAAGCTGGGGGAATGGCCCAAGGATGTCCATTCCCCACTGGAAGGGCCAGGGGGCTGAGAGCGGGTTGAGCAGGGTAGACGGTTGGTGTTGGATGTGTGCGTGGCACTGGCAACCATCGTACTTCTGAACTAGTTTGGTAGCGTCCTCCCTCATGGTAAGCCAGAAGTATCCTGCCGAAGGCCTTCTGGGCCAGGGACCTGCCCCCAGGTGATTTCCGCAGATGCCTTCATGGATTTCTCTAAGGATGTAGTCGACGTCGGCAGTCCTACACATTTGAGTAGGGGGTAAGAGAATGACCTCCTGTATAGACGTCTATCTAGGAGGACGAATTTGGAAGCCCTCCACTTGAGCAACTTGGCTTCATTGCGATCATCAGGGAGGGTGCCGTCAGTGAGATAGCGGACGTAGGCATCCATCCATGTAGGCTCTTGGGTGAGCGGGAGGACTTCCTCGCCATCTTCTATGCTGGGCCTTTCTAGTATTCGATGTAGGCGTCTCTTGCGATACTATCGGCGGAGGTAGCCAAGCGGAAAAGGATGTTGGCCTTGGCGTTCTCACTCCGGGGGATGTAACTGATGCTGAAATAAGCTAACGGAGAGACCAAAGCCGAACCTTGCCCAGGTATTGAGTCATAGCAGGGTCACGCGCCTCGTACTCTCCGTTGATTTGTCCGAAGATGAGTTGCGAGTCGGTGAAAGCTCTGAGACACCTTATTCCAAATTCTTGGGCCAGCCTTAATCCTGCCAGCAAGGCCTCATACTCGGCCTGGTTATTGGTGGCTTTGAATAGAAACCGTAGGGCGCATTCTGCCTTCTCTCCACCTCCGGTGAGAATGAGACCGGCACCGCTTCCCTGAGAGTTTGACGCGCCGTCTACATGGAGGATCCAGGTTTCTCCATCGCTGCTTGGCCGGGCTCATGCTGTTCCGCGGAAACCTCCCTGGTCTCCTCATCCGCCCAAGTGCACTCGACTAGGAAATCGGCCAGGACTTGGGACTTCAAGGCCGGCCGCGCTTGGAAGGAGAGGTCAAACTCTCCTAGCTTGATGGCCCACTTGGCGAGTCGGCCTGAGGTGTCTGGACGAGCCAGAATGGCTCGGAGGGGCTGGTCCGTGAGCACCACTATGGGATGAGCTTGAAAATAAGGGCGGAGATGCCGAGCGGAGACGATCAGAGCGAAGATGATTTTTCTGTCTTGGAGTACCTGACTTCTGCGCCGTGGAGCACCTTGCTCATAATAAATGGGCTTCTGGGTTCCATCAGCGTCGAGACGCACCAAGACTGAGCTAACGGCCTCCGAAGAAGCAGCTAGGTAGAGGAAGAGACTTTCCCCATCCCTTGGTTTGGATAGGAGCGGAGGAGAAGACAGAAACGCCTTCAGGTCATCGAAGGCTTTCTGGCAGTCGTCCGTCCACTCGAAGCTGTTTACTTTCCGCAGGGCCTTGAAGAAGGGAAAGCACCTCTTGGCTGATCTGGAGAGGAAACGACTTAAAGCTGCCACCCTCCCCGTTAGTCGCTGTACTTCTTCTTGCTGGATGGTGGTCTCATGTCGAGGATAGCGCTGATTTTCTCTGGGTTTGCTTCGATCCCCCGCTGAGTCACCATAAAACCCAGGAACTTGCCCGCGTGACTCCGAAGGCGCACTTCTTAGGATTCAGCTTGACCTGGAAGCGGCGGAGGTTGCTGAAAGTTTCCTCTAGATCAGAGACATGATCAGAAGCGCGGATGCTCTTGGTCAGCATGTCATCCACGTAGACTTCCATGTTCCGACCTAGCTGATCCTGAAACACCCTGTTCATCAATCTTTGATAGGTCGCCCCCACGTTCTTGAGACCGAAGGGCATCACTTTGTAGCAATAAATCCTTTTCTGTCACAAAGGATGTGTGCTCTTCATCACTGGGGTCCATCCTTATCTGATTGTATCCGAAGAAGGCATCCATGAAGCTGAGGAGCCCGTGGCCGGAGGTGGAATCTACCAGCTGGTCTATCCTTGGCAGGGGGAAACTGTCTTTCGGACACGCCTTGTTGAGGTTGGTGAAGTCGATGCAAATTCTCAGCTCCCGTTTGCCTTTCGCACCATGACCACGTTGGCCAGCCAGCTAGGGTAATGTGCCTCTCGGATGTGGCCGGCACTGAGCAGTTTGTTAACCTCCTCATCGATGGCCTTTTGTCGCTCGGGAGCGAAGCTCCTCTTCCTCTGGCGGATTGGACGGTGCTTCAGATCGATGTTGAGCTTGTGGGTGATTACTTCTGGAGGAATGCCGGCATGTCAGATGCTGACCAAGCGAAAATGTCTGAGTTGGCCCGCAGGAAGGTCAGGAGGCGATCGCGATCCTCCGGGGAGGAGTCCGCCGATGCGCACGGTCTTCGCCGGATCGTCCCCGAGGGGAAAGGTCAGGAGGTGCTCGGCCGGCTCCCCTCTCCTGTCGGACTCCCTGGGGTCAGGTGCCTCTGGGACCGGCTCGGCCTCCAAGGGGCTTGACGCCGTGTGATAGCAGGCAGAACTGAACCGATCTCGCCTTTCATCTCCCCAACACCTCCGCTAGTAGGGAACTGCACCAGCAGGCGTCGGGTGGAGATAATCGCATCCAATAGATTTAAGCCTGGGCGCCCGAGAATGGCGTTGTATGCCAAGGGGACCCGCACAACCAAGAACTTCATGATCACTGTGCTTTGGCATGGCGGTGTTCCGGCTGTCACAGGCAAAGATATCTCGCCCTCAACCCTTACCGAATCCCCGGTGAATCCGACCAACGGGGTTGCTACAGGCTGGAGAGAGTCTAGAGATAATCCCATCCGAACAAAAGCGTCATAAGTGAGGATGTCAGCTGAGCTGCCACTATCAACCAATATCCTTTTTACAGGGTGCTTGGCGATCGTCATAGAGACGGCGATGCCTTCATTGTTTACATTCTCAAAATTCACCGGTCCCCCCCGAGAACTACATTGCCCGTGCGTCCTCCCCTCTTGGCTTGGATGAGGAAGCCGCTCCCCAAGACACCATTCCAACTGTCCGCTCCGTGGGGGTGTTGTCGACAGCGGCCTGAGCAGGTGGGGGTCCCATGAGTGCCGGCAGCGGTTGCGGCCCCTTCTGGACATATTTGCCGAGGTAGCCCCTCTGGATGAGCTCCTTAATAGCGCGCTTCAAGCTGAAGCAGCTCGGTGTCGTGCCCGTAGTCTCGGTGGAATCGGCAATAACGGCTTTGTCACGGGAGGACCTTTCTTCATAGGAGGAGGGCGCTGGAGATAAGGCTCGCCCTCGATTTCCATCAGGATGTGGGATTGAGGGGCGAGGAGAGGCGTGAGCTTGCTCTCATCGGGATGGGGCTTCGACGCCTATTGTCGGATCGGCGAGGCGGGTCAGGCTGCCGGTGGCGAGAGGGCCTGCTCGGCTCAGGGCGAGCAGGCTTGCGGTTGGAGCTCCTTGATGATTCCCGGTGGGTGAGGTCGGCCTCATCTGCGCAGATGTACTTCTGAGCTCGAAGGAGAAGGTCGGAGTAGGAACCCGGGGCTTCTTATCCAGAGAAAAGGTGAAGCGGGATGGGAGG
This sequence comes from Calamus simplicifolius, assembly GCA_900491605.1. Taxonomy (NCBI): domain Eukaryota; kingdom Viridiplantae; phylum Streptophyta; class Magnoliopsida; order Arecales; family Arecaceae; genus Calamus; species Calamus simplicifolius. Next base: position 689,264 of record UESW01004238.1, on the reverse strand, counting down.
AGTCCCCTTCAGCGCCAGCGTTGCCACCGCATCGTCCAGATGGTAGACTTCAAGGGCGGCGGTTTTGAACCGGGACACGAAGTCCCGCAGCGATTCCTCCTCCTGCGCACGGAGAAGAGGCTGTCCGCGACCCTCGGGATTCACCAGCAGGCATCAAAATGTGCCAGAAAGGCCTTTTCCAGCTCCCGGAAGGAGTCGATGCTATGGGGGGACAGGCGCGAGTGCCATGCGCGAGCAGCCTTCCAGAGTAGCAGGGAAAGCTTTGCAGAGAAGGGCGTCTGACGCACCCTGGACCTGCATCATGGCCTTGTAGCTCTCGAGGTGGTCGAGGGATCCGTCGTGCCATCGTACGGATCTATCTGGGGGAATCGGAATCTAGAGGGGACGGGTTCCTCCAGTATCCGACGAGTGTAAGGAGGACGGGTGTCATACTCCTCCTCCGGTTGGTTGTTGATCTTTCTGGCGAGCTCGTCTAGTCGCCGGTTGTACTCGTCCAGGCACTCCTCCGCCTGGCGGTTGATTGTCGGGGCCCTCCGAGATGGCTCGGAGGATGAAGAAGAGGAAGATGAAGAAGAAGGAGAAGGACGCGGAAGATGGGATTTCCGCTTTGGTTCCTCCTGGTGGTGCGGCTCCGGAGGAAACTTGCTCGGGCCACAATCTGGAGATCGCGGCCGCTTGAGGGACTCACGGCGAGGCTTCCTTGGAGAAGCTCGGCAACGACCGGCCTCTCGTTGAGGAGAACCTCCCCTTGCAGACTGTTGACTCACAGGGGAGCGGTCTGATGCTGGGTGGCCACGGACTGCTGCTGCTGAAGTCCATGGACCATGGCGGTGAGGGTCTGAACTTGCCGAGTGAGGGTTGCCAGCTGCTCCGCAGCCGGGGCAACCGCTTCTGGTTGAGGGGGAATGACAGGAGGATCAGCGATAGGTAGGTTGGTCTCCTGCTACTTAGTCGGGGGAAGATGCCCCCGGGGTGGCTGACTGAGGCATCCTGAGCTCGTGTCATCACCATTGTTAGGAGAGGGAGAAAAAGAGAAGTATACTGTAGGGTTTGGGCTTTCTTTGCTTGCCTCACCCCCTACCTGGCGCGCCAATCTGATGACGCTGATCACCGGTCTCGAACGTCGGGAGAAGAGAGCTGCTTAATCTGCGGTCCCACGCCTGATCGGATGGCCTGCAAAAAGTCCCAAGACCGGAGGGATGCTCCGGTGGGGACCCTCCGATGCTCAAGTCAGTAACCGGGGTCACAGCTGAGGGAGAGCTCAGACGAGCTCTGGGAGAAAAAATGAGTCCTCGAAAAAGGGGAGTCCCTTTCTGAGTATCAGGTAGCGAGTGTATGAGTTTGTGTACCTTATTCCTGAGTGGACTTACCTTTTATAGGGGGTTGACACCTGCACAACCATGTGGAGTTCCGTAAGAAAGGAATGTCCGTGGGGTTTATGGGGTTGCGTGAATTTGGCTGGTTGGTGGGTCCTGTCCCATCGGAGAGGAAAAATGGTGGTTGGTGAGCTACGTCCCATCGGTCAGTGGGGCTGACAGGTAGTTAGGTCCAGTCCCATCAGCGGCGTGGCCAGTGGGTAGTTGAGCCTGGGGATGCCAGGCGGCGCACGTCAGAAGGACGGCGCGCGAACAGCCAGACCGTTCTGGGGCCGACCTGAGACAGCCTTGACCCCCGGAGGGCGCCGAGGCCGAGCAGGGCCGACTCGGCTGACCTGAAGATGCCAGAGCGGGGCTGACCAGGGAAAGTCGAGGCCGACTTGGCTGACTCGGAGATGCTGGGGCCGACCAGGAAGGTCGGGGCCGACTTGGAGACGCCGGGGCCGAGTGGGGCCGACCAGGGAAGGTCAGGGCCGACTTGGCCGATTCGGAGATGCCGGGGCCGAGCGGGGTCGACCAGGAAATGTCGAGGCCGACTTGGCCGACTCGGAGATGCCGGAGCCGAGCGGGGCCGACTAGGGAAGGTCGGAGCTGACTTGACCGATTCGAAGATTCTTGACCGACTCGGAGATGCCGAGGCCGAGCGAAGAAGACAAGCAAGTAAGAGCTAAGAGCGTTTGTTCTTTCCTCTCTCTATCATCTTATAATTTAAAAAAAAAAGGGTAGGTGGTAGATATAAAAGAAAGATGGCAATACTTTCTTGACTTCTAAATTTGGACAGATTATTGCCTGACGTTTCATGTGAAACCGGCAAAACCTACATTACAATTTAACCATAACTAAACGATGTAGCACATATAAAAACTAACATATCAACAATGATTAGGTTTTTCAAAATAATAATACTTGTTTGATTCACAAAAAATAACTTAATAGATAGAAATACCTGAAGTATTATGCTTTGTTGATCATAAAAAAATATATTTCTTATAAAATATGCAAAATTTTAAATTACATAAAAATTAACTCTTTTCATTGAACTAATTTATTTTAAATAGCCTGCAGTAAAAAATCTTCGAAATAACAATTTTGATTTATAAAAAACATATCAAAATTTATAATCTCTTCTACTCTGAATCAAATGAGCCCAGTAGTGCAAATCGACATGAATATGGCAGTCCGACTGAATAATAGTGCACTGCAAGTTTAACTTCAAGAGCTTTTTTTCACTAGAAAGGCAGTGCATGAGAAATTTGTTGATATATAACTACAAGATTTTTGGCTTTTAGCAATATATTTTTGTCATTGCTGAAAGTGCTACAATCGTTACGGAAAACTTACTGCCATGGATTTAAATTCATAACCATTCATTATGGAAGGTCCGTTGCTAAAGCCCAAATCACTATTTTTAGGAAAGTCTACCTTTTGCAATGAATACCTTTCATTACTGAATCTAGAAAATTCGTTGCTAATACATCCCAAAAAAATATGATAATTTGTTACTAAAGTTGAGTTTCTGCAACGAATTTATTTTCATTGCTGAAACAAAATATGTTGCTAAATGTTTTCTGTAATGAATATTTTATTAGTCAAATTCGTTATTGAATATGAGTTTTCGCAACGAATTTATTTTCGTTGCTGAAACAAAATTCGATGCTAAATATTTTCTGCAATGAATGTTTTATTTAGTCAAATTTGTTACTAAATATGAGTTTTTGTAATGAATTTAGTTTCATTACGGAAAAGAGATCGTTGCTAAATATTTTTTTTCATTACAAATTTATTTAAAATTATTACAAATATAATTTGTTCCTAATATTAATCGCTGTAGAAAGTCAAGTTTGTTACGAATGACTCTAAATTAAAGTTCATGAAACTGAATAGCATTAATAATATAGAACAACGAAGTCCACAATCTAAAATAAAACCCAAATGTTTTAAACCAAAATAAAGTATCTGATATCAGCTTAAAAAAAAGATGAAAGAGTGAAACATGCATGTACAAATCAAACTCTCTCATCCAAGATGTCAGTGAGAGATGGAGATAGAGGGTTGCTTGATGATGCAACTTGTGAAGTCTCAATCGTAATCATGCAGGCCATAACATTCTCTAGCACTGAGAACATGATGCCGATCTTTTCGTTGGCTTGCTGAAGCTATTGAACAAGCTCATCATAAGAGGGTCAACTGACATTGTTGGTCGCAGAAGAGTCAACAAACTATCGTTTTTCCTAATTGACAACTAGTCTGAATATGCGACCATTTTGGAGCACATACTGATCAAGGTTCCAAAACCTTCTCCATAATTTGAAGGTCAGTGAGCTGGTTCTCTGAGTCATTCTTGTGCGTCATCATCTGGTCCTATCAAAGAAAAATATGAAATGAAAAAAAAGACATCATTTCCATAATAACAATATTTAGAATTAGATACTTACATATTGATATTGACATTTGTCAGATGTCCACTTATCTATCTTTTCGTCGTGGTGAAGCTCCTTCCAACTTTTGATATGATCAATAGTGACATTCCTATTACGATGAACATGATGGTTTGCCATTGATACTGATCCATTCTTAGTCTTTGCCTTTCTACTGCAGAGGTTCTTGATATTCTTCTCTCGCCTTTCCTATAATAAGAAAAGAAATAATTAGTAACTTTGAAGCATGAAAATCTAGCAAATGAACATTTCTTTCATACCTCACTCATCATGCATGTAAGTAGATATCTATTGATACTCACCCAACATTTTAGTTCAATGTTTCGGAGAGAATATTTCACAAAGATGACTCAAATTTTGAAACCATTGGCCAGGAAACCAGCAGTTGAAATATATTGTTAAAACAAAAAATTTATAATCTCATTAACAGAGCACATGATTACACTAAGATTTGCCTGTCTGTGGTGTAATTCTTGACTCACTTGTGGAGAGTTATAAGGAAACTAGTCCTTGAATGAAGAGGAAACAGAACTCTCTTCTGCCCCATAGGCATTCGTACAATCAGTTGTGTCTTGGTGCAAAATATGAATATGACTTGGCCATATTGATAAAAGTATAAAATTTGGTATAGGTATCTTGTAAAGACAATATGTTCTGATGGATCTTGGTTGTAGTAAAAGGTGATCATAGGTACAAGCAGACTGTTAAGAAAGGACCAGTCAAAAAATACTTAAGCTTGAAAAAATCTGTCTCAGATTCAGGACTCTGAAATGCTGGAAACCCAAAAAAGTATGTATGAAGGAGAATGTTGACAGAATAGTTAAGCATACAAGATAGTTATTCAAAGAGATAAAGGGATACATATGAGAGGATTGGGAAGGATACATAATGTTTAACAGGGAATAGCATGAAGAAGGAAATGCAAATGATAGAATTAAAAAGATTTTGCCAAAATCAGGAGCGGATGCAGGTGCAAGTGCAAAGAAGCAGATATTCTAGAAGCACTTAGCTTGTTCTATGGATTCAAGATTCCAACTGCTAAACTAACAATCTCTATTTACCAGTGCAACAGTCTTATGGATGATTTAGTAATCGAGGGGTCCATGCTAGAATCTTCATCTTCCCATGCTAGAATCTTCATCTTCCATCAAATTATTTCTTTCAAGTATTATCTTCACAACAACAGGACCATGAATGTCTTTATATTTCAATAATATACTATATAGAACCACCATAATAAAAGTAAAATGATGATTGCACCCTCTTGCAATGTATCTCTAGGAAAATTATGACACCGGGATGAAACTTCTCAACCAAGGAAGAAGATGATGGAAATGGAGTCATATTTCTAGCGATAAGGTGCTATAAATCTATGCCGACATTCCCTAAAGTTATGTTCTTGATTGTTAGGTTCAATGTACAAGGTTCCTCAAAAACTTGATATTTTTTATCAATAGTTATTGTAAGTTCTTCAAACATGCTTGTCTTAGGCTCTTAGCATGCACCAAAGTGTGAATCAGAATAATATCAATTGCATGGCAGTGCATGGCATGTGGCAGTGACAATGCATGCCAAGCACCAGCAGAGCACTGCAAGGCACAGCATAGTATATGCTAGTGCCATTTCAACAGGACAGCATGCACTGCTACAATCTGTCTTTTCATCCATGACAATGAATAGAGATCTATGTGAATCAATCAATCAGAACCAGAAAATGAGTCCATGTTACTTGGAAATCATAAATGTCATTATTGGAAATCAACAATTTCTCTTTTAAATTTAACATTTGCTGGAACTACTTCTTTGTGCATTCTCCATTCTTCTCAATGTTAATGGTACTATGGAAGGAAGCAATACTTGTCACTTACGCCTCCATCACGGAACAATTAAAAAAAAAAAAAAAATATCCAACAAGTGGATCTTATTCAGTTTCAAGTTCTTGCAATGCTCATTTATCTGCCACATAAATAGTGCCACATAAATAGAACTTTAGGCACTGTTTGATTTCAAAAACACTATCCCGGACAAATATACGGGATAGTATCCTCTGATTATCTAAGAAAAAGTGTTTAATGCAAAAACAATTTTTTAAGGGAACAACTTTTTGTTATTCCTTTTGTTGTATTTGATTGAAGGGATAAAGAGAGGATATCCTTAAAAAATAAAAAAAAAATAAAAAAAATTTAAACCCCAAACTACCCCCAATAAAGTTCTGTGAGAGAGGGAGAGCGGTGAGGGAGACAACCACGATGATGAGGCGGAGCTGTACTTCCCCACCGTAAGGCATGTCTTCTTAATGGACCAGAGCTCCAAGCTCACAGTTGCCACTCGAGGCCACGGGCATTCGCTCCAAGGCCAGCGCCTGGGGGCATTGTCGTCCAAATGGAGCATCTTCGGGCAACTCATGAGACCCAGGTGTAGGGGTGCAACTTGGGCCGGGTTCAACCCGAACTCGGCCCGTGGAACCCGATTTGCAGCAGTACTCAAACTCTAGTTTGCTTAACCCGAACCCGAAGGATCCGGGTTGAACCCGGACCGATTTGCAACTTGGGCCGGGTTAGGGTTGCAGTCAACCCGAACCCGAGAAAACCCGAACCCGCAAAGCCACAAGCAGCATGCCCACTGGTGTTGTGGAAGTGATGATTTAGCCTTGTTTGTTAGGTTTAAAGCATGAAGAGCTAACAATAGTTTTGTGAAAGTGATGATTCTTGGTATGAACATTCCACCAAACCTTCATTACCTTTTAAAATGAGCAATATACCTTTAACCATTGCATTTTATCATGTAATGTTGGTGGGCCAAACTAGTATCTTTATTTTTTTAAATTATCTTCTTTGAGACATTTGTAACTTCTAATATGAAGTTTGCCAAAATTTTATGAAAGCATCTGAGAAGAGGTGATGAGCAGAAAACTAAAACATCTGGGAAAGGGGTGATGAGTAAAAAATCAAAAGCTTTGGATGGCGAATGCAGTCTCGCTACTTGGAAAAGATTTCTCATACCAGACTTATGTGGTCTTCTAACTGGCTCTTTATATCGTCTCAATATTTTCTACTTTCGAAGGATAAAGGTGACTTCATTAATACATATAGTGGCTATTGAAATGTTATGCAATATTTGGATTACTTTGGATATGTTTTGATTTAAGAATGTACTTTTTTTTGTTTAGTCTTATGTAAAAGATGTATATTTTTAAACATGTAATTTGAAATGTGAAGCTTGTTTGTTTCAAACTTCAGCTTGTTTGTACAATGCAAAGCTTATTTGTACAATGCTAAGCTTGTTTGTTTCAAATTATCATATTTTTTTTTCTATCAACCCGAATTCTAACCCGAAACTCAACCCGAATCCGATTTTTAAAAATAGGGTTAGGGTTGAGGTTTTACAAATAGGGTTAGGGTTAGGGTTAGGGTTGACATTTTATAAATAGGGTTAGGGTTAGGGTTCAAGAAAACCCGAGTTTCATGAGCCCAAGTTGCACCCCTACCCAGGTGCATGCTGGAGATTTCCCCTATATCGATGCCTCAGGAGGTGACAACCACGACGACGATGCTGTTGCTGCCGGAGCCCGCCAGACACCCCGTCGCGCTGCAGTTGCCGCCGGAGCCCGCTCCCTGCGGCACTACCAGCATCGGGAGGTTGTAGCCATCGACGAGACTAACGTCGTAGAAGCAAAGGGTGCGGCCCCAAAACGGCCAGACCACTGGGAAGGCGCATTCACGCTCTGTGACTCCCGTCGTCTCCAGCGCCGTCGTGCCGGCCCCCGACAGCAACCCTGGCCATACAGTGAACTCACAATTGTTTGTGAGCGTGAACGTTGCAGATAAAGCCACTGAAACGAAGAAGGCCAGGACATGGATGGCAAGCGACGCTCGACTCGTGGCCAAAATCCTGGTCGCGGATGGCGGCGAGATCTTCCGGGGTCTGAGCTCGCTGGTGGATGTCGGTGGTGGCACGGGCACGATGGCGCTCGCTCCCTCTGGGATTTCGTTAACCGGAGAAGAGGAAACCAGAAGAAAATCGGATGGACGGACCGGATTTGTTGGGTTTGGGGACTTGATCAAATGGACCTGAGCTGGACCCGACGCACACCCAAAGTTCCGATCACTGGTCCAGCTTAGGCTATCAACCAAACCAACCCAAGTATCCAATGGAGTAATAAGAAAAACATATTTTTTAAAAAAAAAAACAATCACAAAGTCAGATATAAGACTCTTTGCACAGGATTTTGGTTTGCAATTCCACCGGCATTTCCTAACGCTCTAGAATTTTTAGACTTAAGAGAACATTGAAACTTGGAATCATGTCTCTGTTTCTTGGTTCACCTCGACCAGTAATGGTTCCGGAGTGGAAGTATGGATGGTTGCAAACTTCCATTCAATACTTTAGTTTTGGAACTGTATCTATTGGTGCACTTTGTTTCCTTCTGCTAGTAAGAGAAGGAGAATCAAACCCAATGAAACAACAAACCAAACCCCAAAGCGCAGGCTCAGATGGATTTGTAATGAGGTGCTGACGCCTGATCAACATATTATTCATAGAAATTATGCACATTACATTTACAATCTGCAGGCTAATTTATGATAGATATCACCTTTTGTTTTTAGATACAAACTATCAAATTTAAAATGATAAGGGTGTGCCAAAGGAATCATGATACTGTTTTACAAATTTATAAACCAAACAGAAAGAGTTTAGCTCCATTGATTTATAAATACGAGGTGTAGCTCAAAGCAACTGAGAGGCACATTGAGGTTTTGGAAGATCCCACAGCAGAAGCTCACCAAACTGCTTTACAGAACCAGGCAGCATTCTGAGTGCAATGGAAACAAGAGCAAAGAAACAAAGGTTTGAGAAGATCACACGTACAAATAACATTAGAAATTCAGAGATCACATCTTTCTTTTTACATTGCATAAGTACACATAAGCTTTTAGCTAATACTACCAATTAAACAAATTACAACCCTAGGAAGGCGCATTGCTTTCTTGCATGCTCTGGGATCAACTTTGCTACGATCTCCACGGGAACTCCCTTCAACTCTGCTCACCCTGATAACAAGTTGTAGTCAATAAGCAACCATGATTGTCAGCAGGGTAAAAAAAAAAGATGGGGACATGGATGGAACAATATTCACTAACAGCCCGGGTGTTAAGTAAACAAGTGATCCAAAAAAGCAACATCACGTCAGAGTCTTCAGATACACTGGTAGAGTAGTAGAATCAAGTGGTATGCCCGAATCCACCTGCGAAGTTTGAAAGATTAGAAGGTTCAAACTGAAAAAACCGAATGCAATAGCATCATACTGATAAACATAGAAGTGGCACATGAACGTCTCTGGCTGAAACCAGAGGTGAGGAGAGCAGTCTCAAAACGCAGCAGCAGAAGGTCCTTCAAAGATTTGTCATTCTTCTCTGTCTCTGGCGGCTTGCAGAGGTCCTCCGTGTCAGTCCAACCATACTCATGGGTGACCAGACAACATCAAACAAATACAGTGAAGAATTCACATATCAGAATGAACAGCAAAACCATAAAGAGAAACAAAAGTCAGATTGAAAGGGACATAGATTTAGTTGGCTCAGAAAGGCATCCGAGTCAGGAAATAGAAAGAAAATGCCTAACATCATGGCCCTTGGCTCAGATAGAGTGTCAAACATATGGATAACAACGGTTGCGTTTAGAAATGCCCTCCAAGTTGTGATTTCACAACACAAACATTCAGCATAGCAAAAAAATAAGTCCCTATCATCATTGCCGAATAGCAACAGCAACAGCAAAATGGTTTCGGTTCCCCTCGATACATGGCCGCATTGGCATCCTGCATTTAAATTGAGTTGGCTCAGATAGACATATGCATCACAGCGTTGCATTTAGAAATTCCATCCAAGTTATGACTCCACAGCCTACACATCATGGCCCTAGGCTCATATAGGGTCTCAAACATATGCTTCATAACGGTTGCATTCTGAAATGCCCTCCAAGTTATGATAGCACTGTTAGGGTTTAGACCTGTGATTAATAGCAATGGGATTCCCTGTTGAACAAGAACTAGAACTAAGGATTCCTAATCCTGTTAGGTTAGACCTTGATGAATAGCAATGGGATTCCCCGTTCAACAAGAACTAGAACTAAGGATTTCTAATCCTGTTAGGTTTACTTCTTGAAAAAGGAGGAAGATGGGGAGGAGAAAGAAAGGGCTGCCGCTCTATGATGAGAGAAGGAAATTTTTGGAAGAAAAGAATCTGTTCTCTATTTCATCCAAACCCTAGAGACTAGAGTTTAAATACATCCACGAAGTGGGCCAGACCCAGACTCAACAAAAACTCCATGGACTAAACCCATGAGATTAAACTAATCCCCAAGCCCGTGTACACCCGTGACTTGATTTAATCTCAACCCTTGGACTCAAACCCAGCCCAATACAAGTTAGCCCACCTGGGCCTTGATAGCACCACACCAGGCCCAACAATCTCCACCTTGGTGCTTTCAAGGCCTCAGCACGTCCACTGTGTCCATCAGCTTTAACAACGAAATACACTTTTGAAAACTGTCCCGTGGAAGAACCTTAGTCAGTGCATCTGCTGGATTTTCTTTGGTATGTACCTTCACCAGCTCCACCTCACCATCTTCCACCAGCTCTCTGATCCTGTGGTATCTAAGGTCAATGTGCTTCGTCCTGGCATGATAGACTGCATTCTGCGCAAGCATCAGAGCACTCTGGCTGTCACTATGCACCTGGACAACCTTCTGATCAAGTCCCATCTCCAGCATCAAGCCCTTCAGCCAAAGAGCTTCCTTTGCTGCCTCTGTGATACCTATGTATTCTGCCTCCGTGGTAGATAAGGCTGTGATGGGCTGCAGACATGATCTCCACGATACTGGACCACCAAACAGGCTGAACACAAAGCCTGTTGTGGATCTCCTAGTGTCCACATCTCCACCAAAGTCTGCATCCACATACCCATATAACTGCCCACGAGCCTCCTTGGATAAGTTGGATCTCTCAGCATCTTCTTGCTGTCCATAGCAAATACCAACCCTAACTGTACCTACCAAGTATCTGAAGATTCCCTTCAGTTCTCGCCAGTGCTCCCTACCAGGCTGCGCCATGAACCTGCTCACCTGGCTCACTGCATGGGCTATGTCTGGCCTACAACATACCATGGCATACATAAGGCTCCCAACACCAGAAGCATATGGTACCTTCTCCATCTCCTGAGCCTCCATCTCAGTCTGTGGTGACATGGTCTTCGATAAGGAAAAATGTGCTGCCAAAGGTAGTGCTGTCGGTTTGGCATCCTTCATCCCATATCGCTCCAGAATCCTTTTAATGTAGCCACCCTGACTCAGATGCAGCACACCCTTGGATCTATCTCTGATGATTTCCATCCCTAGGATCTTCCTGGCTGGCCCCAGATTCTTCATCTCAAACTCCCGAGACAAAGCTATCTTCAGTTCCTGTACAGCCTTCTTACTCTTGCATGCTATCAGCATGTCATCTACATACAAGAGTAAGTACATCCTAGACCCATCATCCAGAGATTTAACATACACACAAGAATCATACTCACACCTGAAAAGTCCAATGCTCCTAACATAAGTGTCAAATCTCTTGTACCACTGCCTCGGCGACTGCTTCAGCCCATACAGAGATTTCTTCAGCAAACAGACTTTCCCATCTGATCTTGGTTCTCTAAACCCTGGTGGCTGCTCCATGTAGATGCTCTCCTCCAAATGACCATGGAGGAATGCTGTCTTCACATCCATCTGCTCCAGCTCCAAGTCCTGAGCTGCTACAATACTCAATAATAGTCTGATGGAAGTGTGCCTGATAACTGGAGAAAATATCTCACCATAATCGATGCCTTCTTTCTGAGAGTATCCTTTGGCCACTAGTCTTGCCTTATACCTGATACCCTCTTGTTCTGAAGCTCCTTCCTTGCGCTGATAAACCCATTTACAACCAATGGGTTTCTTTCCTTGTGGCAGCTGGACCACCTGTCACGTATTATTGCTGTGAAGAGACTGCATTTACTCTGCCATAGCATGGATCCACCTATCTCTATCCTGACTTTCCATAGCCTCCTAATAGGTGAAAGGGTCTCCATTCGCTGTCACCAGGGCATATGACAATGAATCCTCAAAGCCGTATCGAACTGGTGGTCGCACGTTCCTCCTGGGCCTTTGCTGTGCGATCCCAGTATCAGTCCCCTGTCCAGCTGCATCCTGCTGAACTCCCTGGCTTCTACCCCTCTGTCAGTCCTCTCCACCTGAATCTCAAATCCTCCTGGTCCACTAGCAAATGGCACAACTGTATAGGAGGTTGTCTGACTAGTGTTACCGTGTTCTACCTCTGTAGTACCTGCTGTGCATCCATGCCACTTCTGTTCTGGAGGATTGAGCTCTCATCAAAGGTTACATCTCTGCTGATGACAACCTTCTTCTCCAAGGGGTCCCGTAGCCGATACCCCTTGACTCCTCGCGGGTAGCCTAGGAACACCATCTTCTTAGACCTGGCATCCAACTTACTCCGCTCCCCAGCTCCAACATGCACATATGCTGTGCATCCTAACACCCTTAGATGGTTTAGGCTTGTCTTCCTTCCAGACCATATCTCCTCTGGAATGTCTCCATCTAACCTGGTGTGCGGTGACCGATTGACCAAGTAGCTAGCTGCATCTACTGCGTCAACCCAGAACATCTTTGGAAGCCCTGCCTGCAGCCTTAAGCATCTTGCCTTTTCCAATAGTGTTCTGTTCATCCTCTCAGCCACCCCATTCTGTTGAGGAGTTCCCATCACCGAGAAGTGCCTTCTGATGCCCCACTCCTCACAAAAATCTGGAACTCCCTGCTGATGTATTCCCCGCCATTATCAGACCTCAGACACTTCACACTTTTACCCTGCTCCTTCTCCACCTCAGCCTTCCAGATTTTGAACTTGGTGAAGACCTCTGATTTCTCCTTCATAAAGTAGATCCACAGCTTCCTTGAGAAATCATCTATCAGGGTCATAAAGTATCTGGCCCCATTCCTTGCAGTAACTGGGGCTGGTCCCCAGACATCTGTGTGTACTAACTCCAGGGGTTCAGCACTCCTAGCTGTGCTGACTGAGAACTGTACTCTCCTCTGCTTTCCCATCTGACAAGGCTCACAGATCTCCATATCTCCGCTACTCAAGTCTGGAAGCAGACCTCTCTTGCTCAGTTCTTTCATCCCCTTGTCTCCCATGTGGCCCAGGCGGTAATGCCACATCCTGTACACATCCTGGGGATCTTGCTCCACAGCTGCCACCTCAGATTTCACAGTCATCACAGAGCCCTCCATCTTGTATAGATTATTTTCCAGCCTCCTCCCTCTCATCACCACCATGGCTCCATTGGAGATGTTCAGAACTCCACTCCTGGCACGACTGCTGAAGCTGTATCCAGTCCGCTCCAAGTACCCCAGTGATACCAGATTCTTCTTGAGTTCTGGGACATGCTTCACACTGGTAGAGTGCGCACTATACCATCAAACATCCTCACCCTCACTGTGCCAATACCTGCCACCTTGCAAGGGTGATTATCTCCAAGAGTCACATTCCCCTCCTCAACCTCTATGTAAGTACTGAACCACGACCGGTTGGGAGTGTAATGATGAGAACAGGCTGAATCCAAGGTCCACATCTCTGTGCTGTGCCTGTGATCATCTGATACAACCAAGAGATCATCCTCCACCTCCTGATCTGCAACTGTACTCACAGACTCAGATCCTCCTTTTTCTCCCTTCTGATTTTTCCACTTAGGACAATTCTTCTTAAAATGTCCTACCTCTCCACACTTAGCACTTCAGCTCTCTCTTGCCTTTCCTGGACTTTGATCGTCCTCCAGACTTACTTCTGTCCCTGCCCCTACCTCTGCCTGTCCTTTCCCCAACTGATAGACCCTCCTGGGGAACAGCTTCCTTGGTCATCTTCTCCCTCTGCTCATTCGTCCGAAGCACCGAGACAATATCTTCATAAATTAATGTCTCCTTCCCATAGAGCAGTGTTGTGACCAATGAGTCATAAGACGTGGGCATTGAACATAAAAGCAGAAGTGCTTTATCTTTTTCTTCCATCTTGACCCCGACATTTAGAAGTTCATTGCTCATCTGGTCGAATATTTGGATGTGACCCAGCACATCTCCACCTTCTGACATCCGAAGGCTGTAGAGGCGCTTCTTCAACATCAACTTGTTGCACATATTCTTCCCCATATAGAGGGTGTGCAACTTCGTCCAGAGTCCCTTCGAGGTCTTCTCCTCCAGCACTGAATAGAGGACTGAATCCGCCAGACAGCCCCTGATCATTGAACATGTCTTCTTCTCCAATAAAATCCACTGCTTGTCTGTCATCCCATCTGGCCTTTCCTCCAAAGCCAAATCTAAACCCTGCTGCACAAGGAGGTCCTCTACCCGGACTTTCCACATGGAGAAACTTCCCTTCCCATCAAACTTCTCAACCTCTATTTTTATGCTACTCCCCATGGCCAATTCCAAAAAATAGCACAAAATAAATTTTATAAAATAGAGAAGTACCTTGACGAGATTCTGTTGAAATTATTTCAACTCCTTGAAGGCCTCCAGATTACTCCTTGAACCAGGCTCTGATACCACTTGTTAGGGTTTAGACCTGTGATTAATAGCAATGGGATTCCCTGTTGAACAAGAACTAGACCTAATCCTTAGTTCTAGTTCTTGTTCAACAGGGAATCCCATTGCTATTAATCACAGGTCTAAACCCTAACAAGTGGTATCAGAGCCTGGTTCAAGGAGTAATCTGGAGGCCTTCAAGGAGTTGAAATAATTTCAACAGAATCTCATCAAGGTACTTCTCTATTTTATCCAAACCCTAGAGACTAGAGTTTAAATACATCCACGAAGTGGGCCAGACCCAGACTCAACAAAAACTCCCATGGACTAACCCAATGAGATTAAACTAATCCCCAAGCCCGTGTACACCCGTGACTTGATTTAATCTCAACCCTTGGACTCAAACCCAGCCCAATACAAGTTAGCCCACCTGGGCCTTGATAGCACCACACCAGGCCCAACAAGCACAGCAACAAAAAGTCGAAATAAAAATGTATCATTATCATCTAGGACATACGAGTTCAAACAACAACAAAAAGACTTCACATCATAACACGGCAAAGAGCAAATCCAATAAGAAATCCTGAAATGAAAAGGAAGTTCCCATATTACTGCCACAAGAACTCAATGCTACATTAAATAAAGCATTTCCATGATATTAGAATTACACCTAACGTATCAAGACAAATGTTTCATCAAACTTTCAAAGCAAATAATATCATTACATATCACAAAAATGGGTGAACAACAACATCAAATACCACGATGTTTATCCAAGTGATAGTTGACAAAACTTTTCATTTGCTCTGCGTCTAACATCAGAATAATTGACGAGTCTCGAAGGATTGACACAGATATTAGACATAACTGTGAAGTCATCCATCGCTAAATGTAAGCTAAAAAGCTTCGGCATGCACTTATCCATACCGCAGGAAGCATCCTTTTCGGCCTTCTCGAGTGTGACTGACAACATTTTTCTTGACAATTGTATGGCTTCTTCCGAGAACTCCAAACGTTGGGTGGATTGGCGCCTCAAATCCTCTAATATTTCAAACTTGTCTATCCCTCCAAATCGTCTACGTCATTGTGTTGTGGGTATTGTATCCTGACGCAACCTCTTGCCTTGAGAGGATGCTGCACCATCAGAGGCCGATTCACTATGATTAATAGCAGGGTTGTCTGATTGATATTGTGGGGTTGGCGAAGGTCCAATATCATCCATGCCTGTCTAGGGAAAACGACAGGATCATCGGACTCTCCTCCTCCCTCAAGATCTACATGGATTGCATCATTGTCAGTGTCATATGTAAATTCGGTTCGTTAAAGTAGCAGTCATCTGAATGAGTAACTAAAAGAGGGGCAAGAGTCCTATAATTTGGAATGTTAGATGATTCGAGTGCTGGAATTGCTTGTAGAGGTGTTGCATCAATGCGCGTCGCAGCCCCTGCACCAGTAGCAACTTGCTTTCTAATTAATTCTTGATGGTTCCATTTAATAATCTAGGTGAATGACAAGAAAATGTTGCTGTACCTGCTGGCATTTCTATAAAGTTTAGCAAAACATGATGCGAATAAACTACAAATGAAACACATGTTCTAAGTCTTAGTCCTGCAAAAGATTGAGCAGATCAGTGTCCTTGTCATACCGTGCAAGAAACTCATTGTCATTATTATTTAGATGATTATTTTGAGGTCAATTATAGCCCATGTGCATCTCACTTGCAGATGAGGACAACCCAAAGTAGAAGTTAAGAAGAAACAAACAAACCACCAAGTTAGATCTCACTGGAAGAAAAAAAAGAGCAGCAGTACCTCTACTGCTTTCTTTTATTTCATTCAAACTTTGCCTAACTTCTATCTTTTTCATCCACCTAACTTCATTAGGTATTGGAGATCTCAACGAAATCCAGCACTGAATTTTCATCCACCTAACTTCATCCACCCAACCTCCGCAAGATCACTACCATCGGCTCCCTTGGTAGCATAACAGCGATAAAGCAATTGAAAAACCCAACAAAAATCATCGCATAACAGCGATAAAGAAATTGAAAAAACAAAACTAAACAATAGCATAAGATTGTTCCAGTTAAGAAGGGCCCAAAAATCACAGGGATCAGATCCAGGTGAGTTAAGACTGGATTTAATCTTGCATATGTATAAAAAAATTATTGTCCGGATCGAAGGGATTCAAGATCCGAACAAGAAGCTTATCTTGCTTTCAAAAATTCTCAAAATCATCAAATGAAATCCTAAAAAATCTCTTATCATCGCCCAAAAACAAAAGAAAACATTCCAACGATATATGCGAGTAAAAAAAATAATGCGCTAGAAGAGGAAAGACTGCTTCCGAAGAGGAAGAGGAGGAGACCGATGAGGGATGAGAGAGCCGGTGACCAAGAGGATACCGATTAAAAAAAATCAATTAGCGTTAGAACTTTATTCTATTCCAATCAAAAAATGCACACCCATAATCTCCATACCCGGAACAAAAACAGGGACAGATATCAAAATAGGTCTTCGAACCCTAAAACTTGAGATCGAATCGGACCTGGAAGAAAAAAAGGGAAAAGAACTTACCTGAGACGGGAGCAGGGCGATGGCTGCTCAAACAAGACGAGAGCAGGGCGACGGGAGCAGAGAACGGGAAGACGGGAGCAGAGAACGGAAGACGGGAGTAGATTTCAGAAGACGGGATCAGGGCGACGGCCGCTCGAACGGGAGGCAGACGAAAAGATAACCTAGGGTTAAAAGGGTTTTTTTATAATGCCAATTATGCCCTCAGGGGATAGCTGAAGGGATATCCAACTATTCCTGGGTCCCTGGGGAATAACTTCAGGGGATAATCCATGGTTAAACATGGGTTATCTCCTCTGGTTAACCTTTTTCAGAGATAACCCCTGCAACTATAGCTTTTGGGCATAAGAGGGATATCCCCTCTTATGCCATGTATCAAACAGTACCTTAAAATAATGCATGCATGCATGCACGCACGTAGATAAGACATAGATGGATGCATTAATAATTTGTGGCTTGTAAGCAAATAGATCCTCCTACAGTGACTACCACTGCATGCACAAATTTCTTCATTTTCTGTGATCATTCACAAAAAGGCTTCACATATGAGATTTAAAATATCATCCAGTAATTATATTTTTTAAATATGGAAAGAGAAGTCACATTGTAATTTTATCAACCTAAAACATCCATTCA
>UESW01004238.1:590412-668741 GCA_900491605.1 Calamus simplicifolius | reverse complement strand
ATTTATATCTTGATATACTAGGTCATTGTCAAAAATATATCCATTAATACAAATGTTTTGTACATGTTTTGATACATGATATGTAGTAGAGATTATGACCCTGTTTTGAATGTATGTTTTGTAATAAGTCTTTGTTTTGGATACAATCATTATACCTTTTACCTTATATTGTGATACATATGTTCTGATTTAATGACGTTGAGAGGAAGAAGATATATTGGTTAATGTTGATTTTGATAGCATAATAGCTAGCTTTTATTGAAAGACTTATGAAAAAGGATGTTTTGACACTATACTGCCCATATTATTCCTAATATAAAGTGTCCCTTCATCTTTTAATCAAATTGAACAAAGCTTTATATATCATCTTTCTTATCCTTCCATTCATAATAACATGCACATATCCTTCCAAAGTTTGAAAGGGAGAAAAAAGAATATTGAGTATTAAGAGATATAAATTGATATTGTAATTAAAGAAATAAAAAAGTCTTTGTACATTGCCTTTGATGTAGGATGACCTGTATCGAGCGCAGTGATTCGCCCGCACAAGGGTTTGCACAGATGGACCCGCTCGTGTCCTGCATCATTGATGTGGGGCTCATGTGCAGGCGAATCACCACTTCGATTCTAGTGTAGGCCATTCTGCACCAGAGCGAAATAAAGACTTTTCTTGAAGAAATAATTCTTGGTGATACAAGTTTGGGAGTGACATGTCACCATACAATATAGATGGCAAGGCATACTAATCAATGTTCTACAATAATACAATATTTATTGATACCTTAGGGGGCTCTAGAACAATCCACTATTCGGATGTATACTTGCATAGCTAAATCTAAACACACAAACATCAAGGAATATTCCAAAATGATATTATTAACATTTACGGCAATCACATTAAGCATTTTTCTGTAATATCAATAAGAATATGATTGTAGTGATATGAACCCAAAAAGAATGCAGTGATGCAGTCGTAAATTTGTAATTCTTTCTTGTCTAAGTTGCTCTAAAATATAATCTTCTGATGTTAAACTAGAAAAAGAATAACCATTTTCTATAGATTTTTAAAGTAGGTATTATATATTGTGCACTTAACGTTTGAGAAATTTTCAAGAAACTTGAGATGCAGTTAATGTTTATCATTCTATCTTATCTGGTTATCAGGGAAAGGTGAACAAAGGTGTGCTTTCAAATGGTTGCCACGTTGCAGTTAAGCATATCCATCGTCATTTGTGAGGGAAATTACTAACCTAACACATGTTAGACACCCAAACCCAGTGACTCTGAGAGGTTATTGTGAAGAAGAAGATGACGCTGTTTAGTATAGCCTCCATGATCAAGCTTAGGTCTTCAGTTACTCGTAATGAGATGCAGAGCATGACTAATCTAATGACAGGAAAGGACAAAATATTTTCATGGATTCAGAGACTTGAGATAACCATTGTTCATGGTGATACCAAGATGCCACAGACTTGAAGCTTGATACGCCAATTGAGGGATTGCCAATTCTATTGAGATGCCGTCGAACAATCACATTTAATTCTCTCAAAAATAAACTGCTGTATAAGGATGCACGAGGGACAAGCTCAATACAATACAAGAGCCTATATAGAATCTTATGTTCTCTCCGTTCTAACTTAAAGAAAGAGCAATTTCACAAAGCCTCCTAATTTTCACTAACATCTGTCCAAACTAAGGATAGATGAACTAGAGAGTGTTGAACTCTCATCTCCATCTTTCTTTTAGCATAGTATAATACACGAGCTTATTTTTTTCAAACAGCATCACGGTCAATTAGCAATTTTCTTGCCCACTTTGTAAGAAGAGAAGAGTTGATATCAAAGATATTTTTAATTCTTGGACCTCCTTCCTTTTGGTCTTTACAAACACTTTGTCAATTAATCGAGCAGTTAAATCTTTTAATATTCTTCTTACCTTTTCACTGGAAGGGTTTCCTAAATTTGTCGGTTATATGTACATCTTGTTTTGATAATTTGAAGAAAAACACAAATTAAGAGAGAAGGGTTGAAAAAATGATATTTATTAGTGATTCTTCCATTAATAAAATTACGTTTTATGAGATAAGCCGAGACTCCATTCAATCAACAGGGGCATCCGAAAGTATTTAAGAAGCTTCTTATTACTCCAAGGTAGCCTCAAGTAAGTGAATAAAAAGGATCCAATTTTGCAATTTAATAGGTTGACCAATTTCTTTTCTTCCTTATCATCACGTATGACAATTCAAGCAACTTTTGTAAAAATTTATTCACAATCCTACCACATTTTGAAGGCTAGAAGAATTGCTTTTCCTACCACCAATGATTCCTTTCCTTTTTTAGAAGCCTACCATGTTCCTATAACCTGATCTCACACACCGTTAGTCCAAATGTGCATTTTGAGTAGTGAAATAATAGAAACCAAGTCTCGTATGGAGGCAACAAATTTTGTTGTACATTCACATTGTTGGCTGCCGTACACATGGAGACTTACCTCATTCACAACGGCTTAGTGGAAGTGGCGAGCAATGGCTAGATCATCGGTCATCGGTGATAGGAAATACAACAAATATTTCTCTAATAATATCGCTATTAGTACGGCTAAGCACGGAGTTACGATATAATCAAAATCAAAACACAGAATAATAATAGGAATAAAAATCTAAAAACAGCGAGAGACGAGGATTTTACGTGGTTCACCCAAACTGGACTACGTCCACGGCGGCACAGGATCTGTAAGGCTTCACTAAGAGTTGAATCAGGTACAAGCCCTTAAAAACACTCTCTCAGAAACTCTTATGATCTCACTAAGAGATTACAGAACCTTTTTTTTCTCTCTCTATAGCACCCCGGAGGTCCTCACCGAGCCTCTATAGCACCACACGAGATTTATGGTGGGCGTTGCAGGCAGTTCGTTAGGGATACATTCGGTATTTCTGGATTTATTGAGATAGCCTTTGGATAAGGCTTATCTACTGGATTTTTACGATCAGCTCCAAAACCATTTGAAACTTCCACGTCTTCAAGTCTCGTGAACTCTGATTTGGGGCTTCCTCTTGATGAAATTAAGCTCCATCCATAACAATCTCCCACTTGGAGATTAATGACATCAATCTTAGATCTACCTTCTTTTTTGTGCCATGCTCTCCTGATCTATCTCTTGGAAAGCTTCACCAATTTGCAACAGAGATCAACTTGTCTCTGCTCACAACCTTGGTGAACATATCTGCAGGTTTTTAGCTCCATCAATTTTCTCCAGCTTCAACTGCTCCTCATCCAATGCACTACGTATGAAATGATACCTAAGCTGAATGTGCTTGGTTCTTGTATGAAATGCTGGATTCCTTGCCAATGAACTGCGCTCTGGCTGTCGCTCCATAATGTATTACACTCGTGCTCCTTGCCGAGCTCCTCCATCAACCTCTGTAACCAGATCATCTCTTTACTAGCTTCAGTGATCGCCACATACTCAGCTTCTGTAGTTGACAATGCCACTATCTTCTGCAACTGAGATACCCAGCTCACTACTGTATCACCGACAGTGAAAACATAACCAGTGGTGCTCCTCCCACTGTCTCTGTCACCATAGTGATGCATCTACAAATCCCTGTACTTGAAGACTATCACCTTCATAGCACAAACTGTAAGTTGATGTACCCCTGAGATATCTCAAGATCCACTTCACTGCATTCCAGTGCTCCTTGCTGAATTCTGCTTGTACCTGCTGACTGCTCCACTGCTTGTGCGATATCCGGTCTTATGCAAACCATTGCATACATTAGACTTCCCACGGCTGAGGCATATGGAACTCTAATCATCTCATCCCTTGCCTTCTAAGTTGTTGGACACAACTGCTTGCTGAGCTTGAAGTGTGCTGCCAAAGGTGTTGACACTGCCTTTGCATTCTCCATATGGAACCTCTTCAGTACCTTCTCTATATAGTCCTCCTGAGATAGCCACAGCTTCCGTTGCTTCCTATCTCTGTTGATCCTCATGCCAAGAATCTACTTCGCCTCTCCCAAATCCTTCATGAGAACTTCTTTGCCATCAGTTTCTTGAGCTCTTCTATCTTCCTCATACTGAACCTGCTATAAACATATCGTTCACATATAAGGATAAAATAATAAACTCATTTGTAATGTACCTCTGAAAGTACACACAATGATCTGACTGCATCGGATGAAGCCTTTCTCTAGCATGAAACTGTCAAACTTGAGGTACCATTGCTGCGGAGCCTGCTTCAGACCATACAAACTTTTCTTCAATCTGCAGACCATGTCATCCTTTTCCCTGACTTGAAAACCTTCTGGCTGGTGCATGTACAGCTCCTCCTCCAAATCTCCATGAAGAAATGCTGTCTTCACATCTAGCTGCTCTAGATAAAGATCCTCCACTGCTACCATGCTCAGAATCACCCTGATGGATGTCATCTTGACTATTGGGAAAAAGATCTCCTGGAAGTCAATTCCTCTTTCTGTGCATAACCCTTGACAACTAACCTTGCCTTGTATCTCTTGGTACCATTGGCCTCATTCTTCATCTTGTACACCCATTTGTTGAACAGAGCTTTCTTGCCAGCGGGTAACTTCACAAGATCCCAAGTCTTGTTTTGCTTTAAAGAGTCCATCTCCTCTTTCATAGCCAACTCCCACTTGACCTTAGCTTCATCCTGCATGGCTTCAACAAAACATTCTGGCTCTCCAGAATCTGTGTACAAAACATAATCATTAGCAGAATACCTCTGTGATGGCCTGGTAACCCTCGTGGTCCTCCTCAACTGTGGAGACACCGGCTGAGGTACCGGTGTATGCATGTGGCTGTCTATTTCAACCACATCTTCCTCCTCCACATCCTCGGAGTTTCCATCTTCAGTTTGTACTCGGGGAATTTCTCCATCTCTGACAGGATCGAGTTCTATAAACTCCTGTTTCTTTTCTTCCACTGCATCCTTCCTGTCTTTGTAAGTATGCTCTTCATCAAATACCACATTCCTGCTCCGAATGATCTTATTATTCTGGAAATCCCAGAGCTTGTAGTCATACTCATCGCCACCATATCCAATGAAAACACACTTTGTAGACTTGGAGTCTAACTTACTCCTCTTCTCTTTCTCAATCAGAGAATAAGTAATGCAGCCAAATACTTTAAGAAAAGAAAGTTTTACCGGTTTTCCAGTCCAAACCTCCTCTGGAATCCCACCATCCAATGCACTGGATGGACTCTGTTGATCAAATACACTGCGGTGTCCAGTGCTGCCGCCCAAAATATGTAGGTAGACCTGAGTCAAACCTCATACTCCTCTCTCTCTCAAGAATGGTCCTGTTCATTCTTTCTGCCACACCATTCTTCTCTGGTGTCCCTGGGACGGTCTTGATCCTTCTGATTCCATGCTCTACGCAGTAGACATCAAACTCTCGCTACAGTATTCACCACCATTATCTGTCTTGAGACACTTGAGACTTGCTCCAGTCTGGCTTTCACACATGACTCTCCATCTCTTGAAGATGCCAAAGACCTCAGACTTTTCCTTCATAGCAAACACCCAGACTTTCCTGCTGAAATCATCTATAAACGTGACAAAGTACTTATTGCCCGCATATGATGCCACTGGTGCTGGACCCCAGACATCTGAATGAACCAACTCCAGCCTTTCAGTCTTCTTCTGAGTTCTTGCTAACAGAAAACTCACTTCTTTCTGCTTACCATAGATACACTCTTTACAAAACTTTAGATTCACCTTCTTTAGCCTAGGTAGAAGCTCTCTCATGTATAGAATATTCAAGTTCTTCTCACTAAGATGACCAAGCCTCCTGTGCCATAATGTAGTCACTGTACCCGTGTCTTCTGCTGCCACTGAAACTAAACTCTCACTGTCTGCCAAGAAGTAGAGAGTGCCTGTCCGCTTCCCTTTGACAACAACCATAGACCCTTTAGTAATTTTCCACTGAGAATTACCAAAAATGGATACATAACCCTCAACATCAAGCTGACTAGTAGAAATTAGGTTTTTCTTTAACTCTGGGATGTATCTGGCTTGTGCAAGTCTCAATTCTCGCCTGTCACTGGCTTCAGTACAATTGTTCCTCTACCAATAATTCTGCACTACTGTCCATTGCCAACTGTGACATGACCAAAATCTCCTTGGATAAAATCCAAAAATAGGTGTCTCTTTGAGCTGCAATGGTAAGAAGCCCCTGAGTCTACAAACCACAGATCTGAGTTTGCCCCATCGCCGGTTGACAGGCACACATCCTCAAAATTCTGCTCAATAGTACTCACAACATTTGCTTCCTGACCTTCTATCTTGCTCTCTGCACCTTTTTCCTTCTTCTTACCCCAACAATCCTTACTCATGTGACCTTTCTTCCCGCAGTTCTAACACTTCATGGGAATCTCCCTTTGGACTTTCCTCTGCTCTTGGACCGGCCTTTCTCTGACTTCTTCCTCTCCTGTGATCTTCCTCTGGTATCCACCATGAGTGCAGTACTTGTAGAAGTTCCACCCACAGCCTTTCTTCTCATTTCATCATTCAATATACAACTAACTGCATCATTGAATGTAAGGATACCTGATACCGAGTTACTGACTGTCATCACAAGATTGTCCCAACTCTCTGGCAAGGAACATAAGAAAATAAGCGCCCTGAATGAATCATCAAAACAACAGAGACCGACTCCAATTGATTAATCATCATGTTGAACTCGTTTAGATGCTCCATCACTGAACTATTCTCAGCCATCTTCAAATTGAAGAGCTTTTTCATGAGAAATATCTTGTTTGAGGTGAAGGTTTTTCATACAGCTTTGTTAAAGCGGTCATTATATCCACGGTGTCTTTTCTTTGTAATATTATACGCCACTTGAGGTGTCAACGACAATCTGATCATGGCCAGGGCTTTCCTATCCAGAATCATCCAATCTGAGTCGCTCATTGAATCGGCTTCTTTCCCTCTAATGGAAGGTAAAGATCCTTCTGATGTAGGTAGCCCTCAATTTGCATCCTCCACCATCCAAAATTGTGACCATTGAATTTCTCGATTTTGATCTTGTCTTCTGCCATCTCTTTGTTGATTTATCCAACCGTAATAATATGAAAAAAACCAGGCTCTGATACCAATTTGATAGGGAATACAACAAATATTTCTCTAATAAGATTGCTATTAATACGACCAAGCACGCAGTTGCGATATAATCAAAATCAAAATATAGAATAATAATAGGAACCAAAATTCAAAAACAGCGAGAGACGAGGATTTTACGTGGTTCACCCAAACTGGGCTACGTCCACGGCGGCAAGGCTTTACTAAGAGTTGAATCAGGTACAAGCCCTCAAAACACAAATACACTCTCTCAAAACTCTTATGATCTTACTAAGAGATTACAGAACCTTTTTTTTCCTCTCTACAGCACCCCGGAGGTCCTTACCGAGCCTTCATTTTTTTTACAGGTTCATAACTCCCTCACAAAAAACCTCCACACAAAATTTTTGGCGGGCGGATGCAGGCAGTTCGACATGGACACATCCGGTATTTCTAAATTTGTTGAGATAGCCTTTGGATAAGGCTTATCTACTGTATTTTTACGATCAGCTCCAAAACCGTTTGAAACTTTCATGTATCTTCAAGTCTCATGAACTCTAATTTGGGGCTTCCTCTTGATGAAATTAAGCTCCATCCATAACAATCGAGGGCTACTGGAGTCCCCAATGTATGTCCACATCCTTGGGCCACGGTGCTGAAAAGGGAGAAGGTGGTGGAAGGAGAAACCAGAGAGCAAAAAGGAAGGGGCTCTTTCTCTTTTGCATTTTTGAAACCAGAGGGGCCATCTCCCTTTATTATACTCGTCCCGGGCTCATCTAGGGAACACCCCATTTAAGAGGTAAGTGGACATCTCATCCGATCTTTCATGGAGGAACAGGGCCACGACGTGTTCCACATTTCAGAAACAAGGCAACAGGGCAGGCCGTGTTTCACGTTTCAGCCATCCTATTTTAGCCGCCCTTAACAATCTGTCACTCATCCACATAGGACCTTACTCATAATGCCATCCCACCCTCTCTTCTCATGCAGTGTAGTGGGGTGTGCGATCCGATGAAATTCACATACAGTGACCCATAGTGAAAATGCTATATTAAGTTAATAAATAACTAACATAGCACATAAATGATGCAATCCAATCTCGTCTGTGTCCCCAAAAATCTGATCATACCTCAATCAATCACTCTTAATCCCTTAAGGATTTACTTTGAGCAGTACTTAAAAAAGACATTAAGTCAAATATCTATGTCCATAATTGTATGCAACTCATGCACATGATTGTCCAGGCTATGGATCATAAAACATAAGGTGCGGTCATGAATAATCTTCCTTGAACACTCATATTAATCCATCTTTGTCCAGTTGACATCCTAGGATTATCTCATGTGGCCGTATTAATTCTATGACCCTGAAGGATAAGGCTAAGGAAGTTATCCTGAACTCCAACTTCATGATATAGGCTCAAATCTAAGGATACCATATAGTTATAGGACTCACACAGTATTGGAGAGGGACTATATCACGTTACCCCATACTGGGTCGATTTTAGCACATGCAACATAATGCATACTACGGTGAAATTCTCACTCATAAAGCCATGTTGTACTCAAACACCATACGAATACAAGTCCGGCATCACAAAGTTGCTTGACTTGAGCATAGACCAATGCTCCTAGTTCGGCTACAACAAGCTTAGCATGGATCTATGGACATATCAATATACATACACCGTACACACATGTACATACTCTGTACTCAACTCTCCTGAGTCTCATCTCAATCTAAATTGATGTGACTTATTATTATAATTTATGTAGCCCATTTTACAACTTATGCAATCTACAATTCATGCATTTACTCAAGCATCTATCATGGCTACTTTAGTCTCATCCTGCCCATTACAAAAGTGTCAGGATGATCACCCGTACTAGTGGGGTGATCTAAGCCCGTGACGTTCATACATATATGTGCCTATCAATATGAACTCATAATAATAATAATAATAACAAGCATTTCATTTTAACATAGTTGATAATGTTCATACAATCCATGTCTGTTAGATACGATACAGCCCCAAACTTCTCATATGAGCCTGGAAGACATTCCTAGCAATGGGCTTAGTCAACGGATCAGCCAACATCCTGCTAGTAGGAATATGTCTAAGGGGAACATCTTCTTACTTGACCATGTTTCGAATGAAGTGATATCTAATGTCAATATGCTTAGTCCTTCATGGTACTTGAAAGCTTTAGCATATTGTAACGCTGCCATGGTATCGGAACATATCTGAATAGCCTCATGAGTACTGGCTAATATCTCGAGTTGTCTCAAGAACCTCCTCAGCTATACGGCCTCCTGGATAGCAGCCGAACAAGCAATGTACTCGGCTTCCATAGTGGATAGAGTTGTGCAGTTCTATTTCTTACTGTACCAAGAGATAGCTCCACCTTCAAACACAAACACATATCCTAAAGTAGATTTACGCTTGTCTCTATCACCAACCCAATCAGAGTCACAAAAACCCTTTAATCTCAAGTCTCCTCCTTGATAATATAGGGCGGGATTAGCAGTACCACAAAGGTAGCAAAAAATTCTTTTTACTGCTTCCCAATGAACAAGCCCTGGGTTGCTTTGGTACCAGCTGACCAAGCTTACCGCAAAGCTAATATCAGGATGTGTACACAACATAGCGTACATCAAACTTTCCACAGCACTCGCATAGAAAATTTTGTTCATCTTCTCTCTCTCCTCATCTATTCTAAGGCACTGGTCAATAATCAAAGTGCAACTCTTCTCTATTAGGGTATCTATGGGTCTCGAATAGTGCATTCGAAATCGTTCCAAGATTTTTGAATATAAGTTTCTTGAGACAGACAAAGAAACTTCTTAACACAATTTGTTAGGATCCTCACTTTGAGTACAAAATTCACCTTACCCATGTCCTTCATCTCAAAGACAGAGGACAACCACTCCTTAGTAGCATTAATTACCATTATAGTACTTCCAGCTATTACGATATCATCCACATACAACGCTAAAATCAGAATTTCATCTTCTGTTTTCTTAATATATACACAATAGTCCTCCTCAATCATAGTTAAGCCAATCGATGTAATGGCTTCATGAAATTTAAAGTACCACTGCCTGGATGACTGCTTGATATCATATATGGATCTTTTTAGGCAGCATACTTTGCCCTCCTTTTCTTTAGCGAAAAAGCCCAAAGGTTGATCCATGTAGATCTCTTCATCCAGGCTTCCATTAGGAAATGCTGTCTTGACATCCATATGATGTAGCTCCAAATCTAAATGAGCTACTATAGCTAGAATTATGCGAATGAAGGCAAGTCTCATCA
The DNA here is from genome assembly GCA_900491605.1 of Calamus simplicifolius. Classification (NCBI taxonomy): domain Eukaryota; kingdom Viridiplantae; phylum Streptophyta; class Magnoliopsida; order Arecales; family Arecaceae; genus Calamus; species Calamus simplicifolius. Next base: position 658,354 of record UESW01004238.1, on the reverse strand, counting down.
TAAGAGAAAATGTCTCCTCATAGTCTACACCCTCGATTTGGGTATAGCCTGTCACCACAAGACAAGCCTTTTACTTGTCGATTGATCCATTAGCCTTGCGCTTTATCTTTAGGACCCACTTATTTTCTATAGATTTGCGCCCAGACGATAAGTCTACCAGGTCCCACACATAATTTCTACCCATAGACTCCATCTTTTCTTCCATAGCGGCTAGCTACTCATTACGAACTGGTGAATCAAGTGCCTCATAAATAGAGACTGGCTCATTTGGATTCAATAGAGTGTAGAGAAACATATTCCCTTCGATCTCAAAGTATTACTGTGGCACTATTCCATGTGTACTTCTCCATAACAGTGGATCTAGACTTTAAGAACTACTCCATGAAGGTGCATTAATCCTCATGGATGAGCTCCCACTGGGCTTAGCTTGTGCATTCCTACTGTCTGATGCGCCACTCCCACTATTTGTGGCGATCTCTGGAATATGCTGTAATGCCCTTCCCTCGCCAGAGATAGTAGAAAGGCCCTCCTATAACTCATACAGGGCCAGATCTTTCTTGATCTCACCAATGTTTAGGAATTTATTCTCTATGAATTCCATATCTCTGGACTCTATTTCAGTCAGTCCTTCGTTAAGATATCCACCATACATCATGTAACCCTTAGAATTCTGAGGATACTTGACGAATACCTTTTTGCTAGCTTTAGGGCCCAGCTTTTCCAATCTATGGAAGGTATTGTGAATGTATCATGCTGAACTCCATGTGCGCAAATGATCTACATAAGGTCTCATGCCATACCATAACTCATACGGAGTGGAGGACACCGATTTACTGGGCATGCAGTTAAGGATGTAGGCAGCAGTCAATAGTGCATCACCCCAGAAACTAATCGGGATATTTGCTTGCACCATGATCAACCTAACCATATCCAGTAAGGTCCTGTTTCGATGCTCTATAATACCATTTTGTTGTGGTGTCCCAGGAAGAGTGGGCTGCCTGCGTATTCCTCTCTCCTTACAAAGCCTCTGAAACTGATCAGATAGATATTCGCAACCTCTATTAGTTTGGAGAGTCTTCAAAGTCCTCTTCTTCTGATTTTTTACCTCAGCTAAAAAGCGTTTGAAATAATCTAACACTTCATAGCGGTGAAAGATCAAGCACATATACCCGAATCGTGAATAATCATCGATGAATGTGAGAAAATAAGATATGCCATAACATGCTCTGACACTCATGGGTCCATGGATATCCGAGTGTACTAGCTCTAATGGCTGAAAGGCCCAAGAAACCTTACCAAAAGGCTTTCTGGATGCCTTTTCTGTCAAACAAGACTCATACACGGGAAGGCTTCTTTTGCTGAGGGGCCTAATAGCCCTTTAGCTATCCGTGCCATCCTATTTTGGCCCACATGACCAAGTCTGACATGCCATAGTGAAAAATCATCATGTAGCCATAAAAGAAGCACAAGTATATGAAGAATAAGAGTCAAATATTTCTACATCAAGTCTGAAAAATCCATGCGATAAATAGCCAAAAAAGGATAATACACCATCTAGATATACAGACATACGATTACTAAAAAAAATAAAAGGTATAGCCAAGAGCTAACAGGGCAAGTACATAGTACAAATTACACCGGATAGTTAGAATATACAAAACATCATGTAGGAGCAATACATGTCCTCGTAACCTAATGCGATATGCTCCTATACCCAACACTTGCTCATGCAGACCATTCCCAAGAACAACATATTGGATGTCTACAAAATCCGATGAAAATCCACAAAGCCAGCTTGGTCTTGCACTATGTGTTTGTTCGCTCCCATGTCTCTGATCAAATCAGGGAGAGTGTCAGAAACTAATGCATATGAACAAACATAGAGATTACTTTTGTTAAGAGTTAAATTAAGCTAACGCCATGCCGGCCTTTACTCATCGTACCACATGATCTCTAAACCATGCCATCACCTCTTATTATAATCAAATGACATCAAGAAACACAAGTACAATTCTTGATCATCTCATCTATCATGCTAGAAGTATAAGCACCATCCCATTGCTAACCTAGGAATAACCTTAGATATATGCACCAAAACTTAACAATAAGAAAGATACCCCTTAAAGGGAGAAGGATTTTTTTATTTTGGCTTCTCTTCTATTTTTCATTTCCTATCTCCATTCATCCTCAACCTCTTAGCTTCAACTGCAACCCACAACTGCTAGCACTATCCTTCCTTTTCCTTATTTGGAAATAATGATTTTTTGATGATGAATCATGTTTGGGAATTAAAGAGACTCCAAAGTTCTTGCTTCCCATTTATATCTTGATATACTAGGTCATTGTCAAAAATATATCCATTAATACAAATGTTTTGTACATGTTTTGATACATGAATATGTAGGTGGGTATGTTGGCAGATGGTGGCTACCTAATGAATCAGACTGAGGCTAGAGTTTCACTCTATGTTCTTAAGATAATTTTGTCCCGCAATGATGCTTACGGTCAGTATGACGATTGTCTCCCAGGATACAACAGTCTCCTTTTGATGAAAGCAGCACTACAATTCATCAAAACTTTCGAACCAAGAATGCTACTCTCTTTTCAATGCACTATTGCTATACTATCCTTAGGAAAGTATGCAAATGCCTAAGAGAGAAGAAAACTAGAATTGATTCAAATTGAACTCAATTCGGAATGGCTTAGGATAGATGAAATGAGAGGGTCTAGGGTCCTATTTATATGTTTTAGGTGCCCCTTGGAAGCAACCCTACGAATTTAATTAAATTTAAATTCTATTATCAAAGGATGTGAGGGTTAAGGGCTTATCACCCTTGATATGCCCTTTAGACATCGTGATCTTCAGATCAGGCGATCGGATAAGCCTTTTCATGGCTGTGATCTGAAGATAAGCCGATCAGATAAGTCTATCCTTATCCTGATAAGCCTTTTCATCATCGTGATCTGATGATCACGTTATCAGATAGGCGGATGCCTATCACAACCGTACGATCGAACGGACACCTTATCATAACCGTCATGTTGACTGGTCAACCAACCGTCCTGTTGACTAGTCACTAGTCAACCGACGGATGTCAGCCGTTGGATCGTGATCAAGATTGTGATTTGATCACCGCATCTCGACCCTTCATCCGATCGATCAACGATCAATTGATCTCAGCCCCTTATCTTGATCCGATCAATCTCCACCGTCGGATCATCTTGATCTATAAAAATTTAAAGCCCCTCAAGCTCCTCGCGACGATGCGCCGCCCATTGCGCCCTTCGCACACGCGCGTGCACGTGCGCATGCGCGAGGGTGATGCTACGCATCACCCTCAAGCTCTCCACTTGTGGTGAGCCTAAGGAACTTAAGCTTCAAGGAAGTGGTTTCCATATAAGTGAACCTTCCTTTCTTGATTTTTTCGATATGGGACTAAATGTCCCCGCAATTTCTCATTCACACACATAAGGCGGTAATGGGCTTTCAAGGCCCATTAGGGTATTTAGGGTCTATTTTGGCCCATTACCCAACAATCCCCCACATGAATGGAAATTGGACTTAGATCAAAGATCATCAGAGATCAGCAAAGGCAAACCCCCACATAAAAGGATTTTAATGCAAATGAATATGCAGACACACTAAAGAGAGTATAATGGGATGAAGTTGTATCGGGATAGGTAGCTTGTGGCTTTGAACCTTCCTTAGTGAGTTGTTATCGAGTTTACTTGCTAAAAGGTGAACACGATGTCTTGAACCTTTCAGCGTTTTGTGTAAACTAAGACAATAACAATCACGCAACTTCTTCCCGAGCATTCTTTTGGTTCTCATGGTTGTGTTCATTTTGGCCCCGAACAACTCCTGGTCTCATGAGTGCTTCAGAGAATTAAACCTTAAAATTCTCATAGAATTGGCCCAGTTCACACTCACATAGGTGATTCTTATTAAGAGTATCCTGCTATACCCCACATGATGTTCATGTCATAAGAATCATTAAAAGCAATGCTTATCCTAGTACCTTTAGCAGGTAGCACCAATTATCATAGGAATGAGTAGGATTGTACATCCTTAGTGCTATCAAGTCTCTTCATAATTTAGTTGTCCCTTTTGAACCTAGATCTTGGGATCTCCAGTCAGCTAGGTTGGGTATCCACTATGAAGATTTTTTAGTTATAGGTTTTAAACCCATTCCCCTCGATAAACAGTTTACTTGATCTCTTGGTAACCCCTTTGTTAATGGATCCGCTAGGTTTTTCTTTGACTGAACATAGTCAATAGAAATTACACCAATTTCAAGTAACTGCTTAATGGTATTATGTCTACGACGTATATGTCTAGACTTACCATTATACATCTTATTCTGTGCTTTGCATATTGCCGATTGACTATCACAATGTATGCATATTGCAGACACAGGCTTTGGCCAACATGGAATATCTTCTAAAAGGTTTCGAAGCCATTCTGCTTCTTCAGCTGCCTTTTCTAAGGCAATAAACTCAGATTCCATAGTGGATCGAGCTATACAAGTTTGTTTAGAAGATTTCCACGACACAGCACCTCCTCCTAAGGTGAATACATATCCACTTGTGGATTTTGTATCTTCTGTGTTAGATATCCAATTTGCATCACTGTATCCTTCTAATACAGCTGGATATCTTGAATAATGTAATCCATAACTTAGGGTATATCGCAGATATCTTAATACCCTTATTAGAGCTGTCCAATGATTTGGACCTGGATTACTTGTAAATCTACTCAACTTATTGACAGCATATGCTATGTCAGGACGAGTACAATTCATGACATACATTAAACTGCCAATTATACGTGAGTATTCCAATTGAGATATGGGTTCTCCAGTATACTTAGCCAAATGTAGATTAACATCTACAGGTGTTTTCACCGGGCTAGTATCATACTTTTTATACTTATTTAATATTTTCTCAATATAATGAGATTGAGATAATATTATTTCCTCAGATGTTCTAGTGATTCGAATTCCTAGTATAACATCTGCAACACCCATATTTTTCATATCAAAATGTTTGATCAACATTTTCTTAGTCTGTTTAATCATTTCAGTATTACTACCAATGATTAACAGGTCATCTACATATAAGCAGATTATCACATACCCTTCAGATAGGGATTTGGCATATATGCATTTGTCACATTCATTTATTTTGAATCCATTTGATAACATTACATTATCAAATTTTATATGCCATTGCTTAGGTGCTTGCTTTAATCCATATAAGGATTTAACAAGTCTACACACCTTCTTTTCTTGTCCTGGAACAATAAATCCCTCAGGTTGTTCCATGTATATTTCTTCATCTAATTCACCATTCAGAAAAGCAGTTTTAACATCCATTTGATGAATTTCAAGATTGTTAATGGCTGCAAAAGCTATTAACATTCTTATAGATGTTATTCTACTTACTGGTGAATAGGTATCAAAGAAGTCTATACCTTCTTTTTGTTTGAAGCCCTTAGCCACTAATCTGGCTTTATACTTGTCAATTGATCCATCAGCTTTTAGCTTTTTCTTAAATATCCACTTGCACCCTAAAGGTTTCATACCAGATGGTAGGTCTACCAACTCCCAGGTATGATTATGCATGATGGACTCAATTTCATTATTGACAGCTTCTTTCCAAAAGGGTGCTTCTGGATTAGACATTGCCTCTTTGAATGTCTGAGGTTCATCTTGTAACATATAAGTTACATAATCAGGACCAAAGGACTTAGCAACTTTTGGTCTCTTACTGCGTTGGGTTCATCTTCAGGATATTCTTCCTGATGACTACTACTAGTATTATCATCATAAGTTCTTTTATTTGAACTTATTTCTAATTTCCTTTTACTTGGAAATATATTTTCAAAGAATGTTGCATTCCTTGATTCCATGATTGTATTTTTCTGTATATCAGTTATATCTGATTTATACACAAGAAAGCGATATGCACTACTATTATGTGCATATCCGATAAATATACAATCAACAGTTTTAGGTCCTATCTTGACCTTTTTGGGGTCCGGAATAGCTACTTTAGCTAGACACCCCCACACTCTTAAGTAATTGTAAGAAGGCTTCTTTCCTTTCCATAACTCATATGGAGTCACTTCCTTCTTCTTAAGAGGTATCTTATTAAGAATATGATTTGCTGAGAGAATTGCTTCTCCCCATAAATTCTGTGGTGTACCAGAATTTATTAACATAGCATTCATCATTTCTTTTAATGTGCGGTTTTTACGTTCCGCAATTCCATTAGATTGAGGCGAATAAGGAGCAGTAGTTTGATGAATAATGCCATGCTCCTGACAAAATTCGTCAAAAGGTGCATCATATTCACCACCTCTATCACTCCTTATGGCCTTAATCTTTTTGCCAAGTTGATTTTCAACTTCATTCTTATAACATTTAAACATTTCTAAAGCCTCATCTTTAGACTTTAGTAGATACACATAGCAGTATCTTGTTGAATCATCTATAAATGTTATAAAATACTTTTTACCTCCTCTAGTTTGAATTGACTTTAAGTCACATAGATCACTGTGAATTAAGTCAAGAGGTTCAGTATTTCTTTCAACTGATGGAAATGGTGTTTTTGCTAACTTAGCTTCAACACACACTTCACACTTGTAATGTGGATCGATTTCATGATTAGGTAATAATTTTAATTTCATTAATTTTCGTAATGAATTAAAATTCGCATGTCCTAATCTATCATGCCATAAACAAGAGGAGTCAATCATATAAGCAGAAGAAGAAGCTTTATTCATTTCAAGGTTTCTGTGTACAGTCATTACATTCACCTTGAATAATCCATTATTCAAGTAACCCCTTCCAATAAATATCCCCCCCTTAGTGAGTACAAATTTATCAGACTCAAAGACCATCCTAAAGCCATGTTTGCTTAGGAGGGAGCCTGATATGAGATTCTTCCGGATGTCAGGGACATGTAGCACATCATTCAGTAGAAGCTCCTTGCCAGATGTCATCTTCATAACGATGCGGCCAAGTCCTTCTATCTTGGATGTAGCGGAGTTACCCATGACCAAATTTCTACCATTGATAGGAGTATATGATGAGAACATACTCTTATCAGAGCAGACATGTCTGGTAGCTCCAGTGTCGATGTACCACTCATTTGCTTTGTCAACCATGTTTGCTTCAAATACAACAGCTGACAGCATCATCTCGGATACCTCTTTGGATAGGGTTTCAGTAACGTTGACTTCTTTCTTTTCTTTATCCTTGAAACGGCAGTCCTTGGATTTGTGTCCTTGCTTTCCACAAACAAAGCACTTTCCCTTAAACTTGTATTTCTTTGGATTGCCCTTCTTCTGTTTAAAGCCTTCGCCTGGAAACTTGCGTTTCTTCTTCCCTTCTATGAGGTTGGCCTTTGGCTCAGCAGGTTGTCCTCCTGCCTTCTTATCTTGGCTCTTATTGTCCTCCTCGATCCTTAGGCGGACAATTAGGTCTTCAAGTCCCATCTCCTTCCGCTTATGCTTCAGGTAGTTCTTGAAGTCCTTCCATAGTGGTGGTAGCTTCTCTATGATGGCAGCTACCTGGAATGACTCGCTGAGAGATTCTCTCTGCATGTATCTCATGCAGGATAATCTGGAGCTCTTGGACTTGCTCCATAACTGTTTTGTGGTCGACCATCTTGTAGTCTAAGAACCTTCCAACCACAAACTTCTTGTGTCCAGCATCCTCTGTCTTGTACTTTTTGTCCAGGGATGCCCATAACTCCTTGGCAGTAGCAATACTGCTGTACACATTGTACAGGGTATTGTCCAGACCATTCAGGATGTAATTTTTGCAAAGGAAGTCCGAGTGCTTCCATGCCTCCACCGCAGCAATGACTTGCTTGTCGGTCTCCCCTTCCTTTAGGACAGGCGGATCTTCATTCAGCACTCTGACCAGGTTCAGAGTTGTGAGGTAGAACAGCATCTTCTGTTGCCACCTCTTGAAATCCGTGCCAGAGAATTTCTCCGGTCTCTCGGCTTGAATGGATGTCGTCATAGTAGCCATCTGCAGCAGCACTTCCGTGGTAGCAGGAAATTGTCTTAAGATTGTGGTGGGTATGTTGGCAGATGGTGGCTACCTAATGAATCAGACTGAGGCTAGAGTTTTACTCTATGTCCTTAAGACAATTTCGTCCCGCAATGGTGCTTACGGTCAGTATGACGATTGTCTCCCAGGATACAATAGTCTCCTTTTGATGAAAGCAACACTACAATAGTCTTCTTAAGACAATTTCGTCCCGCAATGGTGCTTACGGTCAGTAAATGCAAAGTGCGCCTACAAAGCGCCCATTGCGCCCTTCGCATACGCGCGTGCGCGAGGGTGATGCTACGCATCATCCTCAAGCTCTCCACTTGTGGTGAGCCTAAGGAACTTAAGCTTCAAGGAAGTGGTTTCCATATAAGTGAACCTTTCTTTCTTGATTTTTTCGATATGGGACTAAATGTCCCCGCAATTTTTCATTCACACACATAAGGCGGTAATGGGCTTTCAAGGCCCATTAGGGTATTTAGGGTCTATTTGGCCCATTACCCAACATAATATATGTAGTAGAGATTATGACCCTATGTTTTGAATGTATGTTTTGTAATAAGTCTTTGTTTTGGATACAATCATTATATCTTTTACCTTATATTGTGATGCATATGTTCTGATTTTAATGACGTTGAGAGGAAGAAGATATATTGGTTAATGTTTGATTTTTGATAGCATAATAGCTAGCTTTTATTGAAAGACTTATGAAAAAGGATGTTTTGACACTATACTGCCCATATTATTCCTAATATAAAGTGTCCCTTCATCTTTTAATCAAATTGAACAAAGCTTTATATATCATCTTTCTTATCCTTCCATTCATAATAACAATGCACATATCCTTTCCAAAGTTTGAAAGGGAGAAAAATGAATATTGAGTATTAAGAGATATAAATTGATATTGTAATTAAAGAAATAAAAAAGTCTTTATACATTGCCTTTGATGTAAGATGGCCTGTATCGAGCGCGGTGATTCATCCGCACAAGGGTTTGCACAGATAGGCCCGCTCGTGAGTCCTGCATCATTGATGCGGGGCTCGTGCGCGGGCGAATCACCGCTCCTAGTGTAGGCCATTCTGCACCAGAGCGAAATATAAAAACTTTTTCTTTAAGAAATAATTCTTGGGTGACACAAGTTTGGGAGTGACATGTCACCATACAATAATCGATGATAAGGCATATACTAATGAATGTTCTACAATAATATATTTATTGATACCTTACGGGGCTCCAGAACAATCCACTGTACGGATGTATACTTACATAGCTAAATCTAAACACACAAACATCAAGGCATATGTCCAAAATGATATTATTAACATTTACGGCAATCACACATTAAGCATTTATTCTGTAATATCAATAAGAATATGATTGCAGTTGATAATATGGACCCAAAAAGAATGCAGTGATGCAGTCGTAAATTTGTAATTCTTTTATTGTCTAAGTTGCTCTAAAATATAAATCTTCTGATGTTACATAAACTAGAAAAAGAATAACCATTTTCTATAGATTTTTAAAGTAGGTTATTATATACTGTGCACTTAACGTTTGAGAAAATTTCAAGAAACTTGAGATGTAGTAGTTAATGTTTATCATTCTATCTTACCTGGTTATCAGGGAAAGGTGAACAAAGGTGTGCTTTCAAATGGTTGCCACGTTGCAGTTAAGCATATCCATCGTCATTTGTGAGGGAAATTACTAACCTAACACATGTTAGACACCCAAACCCAGTGACTCTGAGAGGTTATTGTGAAGAAGAAGATGACGCTGTTTAGCATAGCCTCCATGATCAAGCTTAGGTCTTCAGTTACTCGTAATGAGATGCAGAGCATGACTAATCTAATGACAGGAAAGGACAAAATATTTTCATGGATTCAGAGACTTGAGATAACCATTGTTCATCGTGATACCAAGATGCCACAGACTTGAAGCTTGATACGCCAATTGAGGGATTGCCAATTCTATTGAGATGCCTAGAACAATCACATTTAATTTCTCTCAAAAATAAACTGCTGTATAAGGATGCAAGAGGGACAAGCTCAATACAATACAAGAGCCTATATAGAATCTTATGTTCTCTCCGTTCTAACTTAAAAGAAAGAGCAATTTCACAAAGCCTCCTAATTTTCACTAACATCTTTCCAAATTAAGGATAGATGAACTAGAGAGTGTTGAACTCTCATCTCCATCTTTCTTTTAGCATAGTATAATACACGAGCTTATTTTTTTCAAACAGCATCACGGTCAATTAGCAATTTTCTTGCCCACTTTGTAAGAAGAGAAGAGTTGATATCAAAGATATTTTTAATTCTTGGACCTCCTTCCTTTTGGTCTTTACAAACACTTTGTCAATTAATCGAGCAGTTAAATCTTTTAATATTCTTCTTCTTTTCACTGGAAGGGTTTCCTTAATTTGTCGGTTATATGTACATCTTGTTTTGATAATTTGAAGAAAAACATAAATTAAGAGAGAAGGGTTGAAAAAATGATATTTATTAGTGATTCTTCCATTACGTGAGATAAGCCGAGACTCCATTCAATCAACAGGGGCATCCGAAAATATTTAAGAAGCTTCTTATTACTCCAAGGTAGCCTCAAGTAAGTGAATAAAAAGGATCCAATTTTGCAATTTAATAGGTTGACCAATTTCTTTTCTTCCTTATCATCACGTATGACAATTCAAGCAACTTTTGTAAAAATTTATTCACAATCCTACCACATTTTGAAGGCTAAAAGAATTGCTTTTCCTACCACCAATGATTCCTTTCCTTTTTTGAAGCCTACCATGTTCCTATAACCTGATCTCACACACCGTTAGTCCAAATGTGCATTTTGAGTAGTGAAATAATAGAAACCAAGTCTCGTATGGAGGCAACAAATTTTGTTGTACATTCACATTGTTGGCTGCCGTACACATGGAGACTTACCTCATTCACAACGGCTTAGTGGAAGTGGCGAGCAACGGCTAGATCGTCGGTCATCGGTGATAGGGAATATAATAAATATTCCTCTAATAAGATCGCTATTAGTACGGTCAAGCACGCAGTTGCGATATAATCAAAATCAAAACACATAATAATAATAGGAACCAAAATCCAAAAACAGCGAGAGACGAGGATTTTACGTGGTTCACCCAAACTGGACTACGTCCACGGCGGCACAGGATCTGCAAGGTTTCACTAAGAGTTGAATCAGGTACAAGCCCTCAAAAACACTATCTCAGAAACTCTTATGATCTCACTAAGAGATTACAGAACCTTTTTTTCTCTCTCTATAGCACCCCGAAGGTCCTCACCGAGCCTCTATTTTTTTTTTCATAGGTTCGTAACTCCCTCACAAAAAACCTCCACACGAGATTTGTGGCGGGCGGTTGCAGGCAGTTCAGTAGGGACACATCCAATATTTTGGATTTGTTGAGATAGCCTTTAGATAAGGCTTATCTACTGGATTTTTACGATCAGCTCCAAACCGTTTGAAACTTCCACGTGTCTTCAAGTCTCGTGAACTCTGATTTGGGGCTTCCTCTTGATGAAATTAAGCTCCATCCATAACAATCTCCCACTTGGAGATTAATGACATCAATCTTAGATCTACCTTCTTTTTCTGTACCGCGCTCTCCTGATCTATCTCTTGGAAAGCTTCACCAAGTTGCAACAGAGACTCAACTTGTCTCTGCTCACAACCTTGGTGAACATATATGCAGGGTTTTTAGCTCCATCAATTTTTCCAGCTTCAACTGCTCCTCATCCAATGCACTGCGTATGAAATGATACCTAAGCTGAATGTGCTTGGTTCTTGCATGAAATGCTGGATTCCTTGCCAAGTGAACTGTGCTCTGGCTGTCGCTCCATAATGTATTACACTCGTGCTCCTTGCCGAGCTCCTCCATCAATCTCTGCAACCAGATCATCTCTTTACTAGCTTCTGTAGTTGACAATGCCACTATCTTCTGCAACTGAGATACCCAGCTCACTGCTGTATCACCGACAGTGAAAACATAACCAGTGGTGCTCTCCCACTGTCTCTGTCACCATAGTGATATGCATCTACAAATCCCTGTACTTGAAGACTATCACCTCCATAGCACAAACTGTAAGTTGATGTACCCCTGAGATATCTCAAGATCCACTTCACTGCATTCCAGTGCTCCTTGCCTGAATTCTGCTTGTACCTTCTGACTGCTCCCACTGCTTGTGCGATATTCGGTCTTATGCAAACCATTGCATACATTAGACTTCCCACGGTTGAGGCATATGGAACTCTAATCATCTCATCCCTTGCCTTCTGAGTTGTTGGACACAACTGCTTGCTGATCTTGAAGTGTGCTGCCAAAGGTGTTGACACTGCCTTTGCATTCTCCATATGGAACCTCTTCAGTACCTTCTCTATATAGTCCTCTGAGATAGCCACAGCTTCCGTTGCTTCCTATCTCTGTTGATCCTCATGCCAAGAATCTACTTCGCCTCTCCAAATCCTTCATTGAGAACTTCTTTGCCATCAGTTTCTTGAGCTCTTCTATCTTCTCATACTGGAACCTACTATAAGCATATCGTTCACATACAAGGATAAAATAATAAACTCATTTGTAACATACCTCTGAAAGTACACACAATGATCTGATTGGCATCTGATGAAGCCTTTCTCTAGCTTGAAACTGTCAAACTTGAGGTACCATTGCTACGGAGCCTGCTTCAGACCATACAAACTTTTCTTCAATCTGCAGACCATGTCATCCTTTTCCCTGACTTGAAAACCTTCTGGCTGGTGCATGTACAGCTCCTCCTCCAAATCTCCATGAAGAAATGCTGTCTTCACATCTAGCTGCTCTAGATAAAGATCCTCCACTGCTACCATGCTCAGAATCACCCTGATGGATGTCATCTTGACTATTGGGAAAAGATCTCCTGGAAGTCAATTCCATCTTTCTGTGCATAACCCTTGACAACTAACCTTGCCTTGTATCTCTTGGTACCATTGGCCTCATTCTTCATCTTGTACACCCATTTGTTGAACAGAGCTTTCTTGCCAGCGGGTATCTTCACAAGATCCCAAGTCTTGTTTTGCTTTAAAGATCCATCTCCTCTTTCATAGCCAACTCCCACTTGACCTTAGCTTCATCCTACATGGCTTCAACAAAACATTCTGGCTCTCCAGAATCTGTGTACAAAACATAATCATTAGCAGAATACCTCTGTGATGGCCTGATAACCCTCGTGGTCCTCCTCAACTGTGGAGACACCGGCTGAGGTACCGGTGTATATGGCTGTCTGTTTCAACCACATCTCCCTCCTCCACATCCTCGGAGTTTCCATCTTCAGTTTGTACTCGGAGAATTTCTCCATCTCTAACAGGATCGAGTTCTATAAACTCCTGTTTCTTTTCTTCCACTGCATCCTTCCTGTCTTTGTAAGTATGCTCTTCATCAAATACCACATTCCTGCTCCAAATGATCTTATTATTCTGAAATCCCAGAGCTTGCAGCCATACTCATCGCCACCATATCCAATGAAAACACACTTTGTAGACTTGGAGTCTAATTTACTCCTATTCTCTTTCTCAATCAAAGAATAAGTAATGCAGCCAAATACTTTAAGAAAAGAAAGTTTTACCGGTTTTCAGTCCAAACCTCCTCTGGAATCCCACCATCCAATGCACTGGATGGACTCCTGTTGATCAAATACACTGCGGTGTCCAGTGCTGCCGCCCAAAAATATGTAGGTAGACCTGAGTCAAACCTCATACTCCTCTCTCTCTCAAGAATGGTCCTCATTCTTTCTGCCACACCATTCTCTCTGGTGTCCCTGGGATGGTCTTGATCCTTCTGATTCCATGCTCTACGCAGTAGACATCAAACTCTCTGCTATAGTATTCACCACCATTATCTGTCTTGAGATACTTGAGACTTGCTCCAGTCTGGCTTTCACACATGACTCTCCATCTCTTGAAGATGCCAAAGACCTCAGACTTTTCCTTCATAGCAAACACCCAGACTTTCCTGCTGAAATCATCTATAAACATGACAAAGTACTTATTGCCCGCATATGATGCTACTGGTGCTGGACCCCAGATATCTGAATGAACCAACTCCGGCCTTTCAGTCTTCTTCTAAGTTCTTGCTAACGGAAAACTCACTTCTTTCTGCTTACCATAGATACACTCTTCACAAAACTTTAGATTCACCTTCTTTAGCCTAGGTAGAAGCTCTCTCCTGTATAGAATATTCAAGTTCTTCTCACTAAAATGACCGAGCCTCCTGTGCATAATATAGTCACTGTACCCGTGTCTTCTGCTGCCACTGAAATTAAACTCTCACTGTCTGCCAAGAAGTAGAGAGTGCCTGTCCGCTTCCCTTTGACAACAACCATAGACCCTTTAGTAATTTTCCACTGAGAATTACCAAAAACGGATACATAACCCTCAACATCAAGCTGACTGGTAGAAATTAGGTTTTTCTTTAACTCTGGGATGTATCTGGCTTGTGCAAGTCTCAATTCTCCGCCTGTCACTGGCTTCAGTACAATTGTTCCTCTACCAATAATTTTGCACTACTGTCCATTGCCAACTGTGACATGACAAAAATCTCCTTGGATAAAATCCGAAAATAGGTGTCTCTTTGAGCTGCAATGGTAAGAAGCCCCTGAGTCTACAAACCACATATCTGAGTTTGCCCCATCGCCGGCTGACAGGCACACATCCTCAAAATTCTGCTCAATAGTACTCACAACATTTGCTTCCTGACCTTCTATCTTGCTCTTTGCACCTTTTTCCTTCTTCTTACCCTAACAATCCTTACTCATGTGACCTTTCTTCCCGTAATTCTAACACTTCATGGGAAATCTCCCTTTGGACTTTCCTCTGCTCTTGGACCGGCCTTTCTCTGACTTCTTCCTCTCCTGTGATCTTCTCTGGTATCCACCATGAGTGCAGTACTTGTAGAAGTTCCACCCACAGCCTTTCTTCTCATCTCATCATTCAATATACAACTAACTGCATCATTGAATGTAAGGATACCTGATACCGAGTTACTGACTGTCATCACAAGATTGTCCCAACTCTCTGGCAAGGAACATAAGAAAATAAGCGCCCTGAATGAATCATCAAAAATAACAGAGACGACTCCAATTGATTAATCATCATGTTGAACTGTTTAGATGCTCCATCACTGAACTATTCTCAGCCATCTTCAAATTGAAGAGCTTTTTCATGAGAAATATCTTGTTTGAGGTGGAAGGTTTTTCATACAGCTTTGTTAAAGCGGTCATTATATCCACGGTGGTCTTTTCCTTTGTAATATTATACGCCACTTGAGGTGTCAACGACAATCTGATTGTGGCCAGGGCTTTCCTATCCAGAATCATCCAATCTGAGTCGCTCATTGAATCCGGCTTCTTTCCCTCTAATGGAAGGTAAAGATCCTTCTGATATAGGTAGTCCTCAATTTGCATCCTCCACCATCCAAAATTGTGACCATTGAATTTCTCGATTTTGATCTTGTCTTCTACCATCTCTTTGTTGATTTATCCGACCGTAATAATATGAAGAAAACCAGGCTCTGATACCAATTTGATAGGGAATACAACAAATATTCCTCTAATAAGATTGCTATTAGTACGACCAAGCACGCAGTTGCGATATAATCAAAATCAAAAATAGAATAATAATAGAACAAAATCCAAAAACAGCGAGAGACGAGGATTTTACGTGGTTCACCCAAACTGGGCTACGTCCACGGCGGCAAGGCTTTACTAAGAGTTGAATCAGGTACAAGCCCTCAAAAATACAAACACACTCTCTCAAAAACTCTTATGATCTTACTAAGAGATTACATAACCTTTTTTTTTCCTCTCTACAGCACCCCGGAGGTCCTTACCGAGCCTTCATTTTTTTTTCATAGGTTCGTAACTCCCTCACAAAAAACCTCCACGAGATTTGTAGCGGGCGGTTAGGCAGTTCGGCAGAGACACATCCGTATTTCTGAATTTGTTGAGATAGCCTTTGGATAAGGCTTATCTACTGTATTTTTATGATCAGCTCCAAAACCGTTTAAAACTTTCACGTGTCTTCAAGTCTCGTGAACTCTGATTTGGGGCTTCCTCTTGATGAAATTAAGCTTCATCCATAACAATCGGGGCTACTAGAGTCCCCAGTGTATGTCCACATCCTTGGGCCACAGTGCCGAAAAGGGAAAGGTGGTGGAAGGAGAAACCAGAGAGCAAAAAAGGAAGGGGCTCTTTCTCTTTTGCATTTTTGAAACCAGAGGGGCCGTCTCCCTTTATATACTCGTCCCGGGCTCATCTAGCGAACACCCCATTTAAGAGGTAAGTGGACATCTCATCCGATCTTTCATGGAGGAACAGGGCCACGATGTGTTCCACATTTCAGAAACAAGGCAACAGGGCAGGCCGTGTTTCACGTTTCACCATACTATTTTAGCCGCCCTTAACAATTGTCACTCATCCACATAGGACCTTACTCATAATGCCATCCCACCCTCTCTTCTCATGCAGTGCAGTGGGGTGTGCGATCCGATGAAATTCACATACAGTGACCCACAGTGAAAACGTTGTATTAAGTTAATAAATAACTAACATAGCACATAAACGATGCAATCCAATCTCGTCTGTGTCCCCAAAAATCTGATCATGCCCCAATCAATCACTCTTAATCCCTTAAGGATTTACTTTGAGCAGTACTTAAAAAAGACATGAAGTCAAATATCTATGTCCATAATTGTATGCAACTCATGCACATGATTGTCCAGGCTATGGATCATAAAACATAAGGTGCGGTCATGAATAATCTTCCTTGAACACTCATATTAATCGTCTTTGTCCAGTTGACATCCTAGGATTATCTCATGTGGCCGTATTAATTCTATGACCCTGAAGGATAAGGCTAAGGAAGTTATCATGAACTCCAACTTCATGATATAGGCTCAAATCTAAGGATACCATATAGTTATAGGACTCACACAGTATTGGAGAGAGACTATATCACGTTACCCCATACTGAGTTGATTTTAGCACATGCAACATAATGCATACTACGATGAAATTCTTACTCATAAAGCCACGTTGTACTCAAACACCATACGAACACAAGTCCGGCATCACAAAATTGCCTGACTTGAGCATAGACCAATGCTCCTAGTTCGGCTACAACAAGCTTAGCATGGATCTATGGACATATCAATATACATACACCGTACACACATGTATACTCTGTACTCAACTCTCCTGAGTCTCATCTCAATCTAAATTGATGTGACTTGTTATTATAATTTATGTAGTCCATTTTACAACTTATGCAATCTACAATTTATGCATTTACTCAAGCATCTATTATGGCTACTTTAGTCTCATCCTGCCCACTACAAAAGTGTCAGGATGATCACCCGTACGAGTGGAGTGATCTAAGCCCGTGACGTTCATACATATATGTGCCTATCAATATGAACTCATCATAATAATAATAAAAACAAGCATTTCATTTTAACACAGTTGATAATGTTCATACAATCCATGTCTGTTAGATACGATACAGCCCCAAACTTCTCATATGAGCCTGGAAGACATTCCTAGCAATGTGGGCTTAGTCAACGGATCAGCCAACATCCTGCTAGTAGGAATATCTAAGGGTAACATCTTCTTACTTGACCATGTTTCGAATGAAGTGATATCTAATGTCAATATGCTTGTCCTTCATGGTACTTGAAAGCTTTAGCATATTGTAACGCTGCCATGCTATCGGAACATATCTGAATAGCCTCATGAGTACTGGCTAATATCTTGAGTTGTCTCAAGAACCTCCTCAGCTATACGGCCTCCTGAATAGCAGTCGAACAAGCAATGTACTCTGCTTCCATAGTGAATAGAGTTGTGCAGTTCTGTTTCTTACTGTACCAAGAGATAGCTCCACCTTCAAACACAAACACATATCCTAAAGTAGATTTACGCTTGTCTCTATCACTAACCCAATCAGAGTCACAAAAACCCTTTAATCTCAAGTCTCCTCCTTGATAATATAGGGCGGGATTAGCAGTACCACAAAGGTAGCAAAAAATTCTTTTTACTGCTTCCCAATGAGCAAGCCCTGGGTTGCTTTGGTACCGGCTGACCAAGCTTACCGTAAAGCTAATATCAGGATGTGTACACAACATAGCATACATCAAACTTTCCACAGCACTCGCATAGAAAATTTGTTCATCTTCTCTCTCTCCTCATCTATTCTAAGGTACTGGTCAATAATCAAAGTGCAACTCTTCTCTATTGGGGTATCTATGGGTCTCAAATAGTGCATTCGAAATTGTTCCAAGATTTTTTGAATATAAGTTTCTTGAGACAGACAAAGAAACTTCTTAGCACAATTTGTTAGGATCCTCACTTTGAGTACAAAATTCGCCTTACCCATGTCCTTCATCTCAAAGACAGAGGACAACCACTCCTTAGTAGCATTAATTACCATTATAGTACTTACAGCTATTACGATATCATCCACATACAATGCTAAAATCAGAATTTCATCTTCTGTTTTCTTAATATATACACAGTGGTCCTCCTCAATCATAGTTAAGCTAATCGATGTAATGGCTTCATGAAATTTAAAGTCCCACTGCCTGGATGACTGCTTGAGATCATATATGGATCTTTTTAGGCAGCATACTTTGCCCTCCTTTTCTTTAGCGACAAAGCCCAAAGGTTGATCCATGTAGATCTCTTCATCCAGGCTTCCATTAGGAAATGCTGTCTTGACATCCATCTGATGTAGCTCCAAATCTAAATGAGCTACATAGCTAGAATTAGGCGAATGAAGGCAAGTCTCATCATAGGAGAAAATGTCTCCTCATAGTCTACACCCTCTATTTGGGTATAGCCTGTCACCACAAGACAAGCCTTTTACTTGTCGATTGATCCATTAGCCTTGCGCTTTATCTTTAGGACCCACTTATTTTCTATAGATTTGCGCCCAGACGATAAGTCTACCAGGTCCCATACATAATTTATATCCATAGACTCCATCTTTTCTTCCATAGCGGCTAGCCACTCATTACGAATTGGTGAATCAAGTGCCTCATAAATAGAGACTGGCTCATTTGGATTCAACAGAGAGCAGAGAAACATATTCCCTTCGATCTCAAAGTATTACTGTGGCACTATTCCATGTGTACTTCTCCATAACAGTGGATTTAGACTTTAAGAACTACTCCATGAAGGTGCATTAATCCTCATGGATGAGCTCCCACTGGGCTTAGCCTGTGCGTTCCTACTGTCTGATGCGCCACTCCCACTATTTGTGGCGATCTCTGGAATATGCTGTAATACCCTTCCCTCGCCAGAGATAGTAGAAAGGCCCTCCTGTAACTCATACAGGTTCAGATCTTTCTTGATCTCACCAATGTTTAGGAATTTATTCTCTATGAATTCCATATCTTTGGACTCTATTTCAGTCAGTCCTCCATTAAGATATCCACCATACATCATATAACCCTTAGAATTCTGAGGATACTTGATGAATACCTTTTTGCTAGCTTTAGGGCCCAGCTTTTCCAATCTATGGAAGGTATTGTGAATGTATCTGCTGAACTCCACGTGCGCAAATGATCTACATAAGGTCTCATGCCATACCATAACTCATATGGAGTGGAGGACACCGATTTACTGGGCATTCGGTTAAGGATGTAGGCAGCAGTCAATAGTGCATCACCCCAGAAACTAATCGGGATATTTGCTTGCACCATCATCAACCTAACCATATCCAGTAAGGTCCTGTTTCGATGCTCTATAACTATTTTGTTGTGGTGTCCCAAGAAGAGTGAGCTGACTGCGTATCCCTCTCTCCTTACAAAGCCTCTGAAACTGATCAGATAGATATTCGCAACCTCTATTAGTTTGGAGAGTCTTCAAAGTCCTCTTCTTCTGATTTTTTACCTCAGCTAAAAAGCGTTTGAAATAATCTAACACTTCATAGCGGTGACAGATCAGGCACATATACCCGAATCGTGAATAATCATCGATGAATGTGAGAAAATAAGATATGCCATAACATGCTCTGATACTCATGGGTCCATGGATATCCGAGTGTACTAGCTCTAATGGCTAGAAGGCCCAAGAAACCTTACCAAAAGGCTTTCTGGATACCTTTTCTATCAAACAAGACTCATACACGGGAAGGCTTCTTTTGATGAGGGCCTAATAGCCCTTCTCTAGCTATCCGTGCCATCCTATTTTGGCCCACATGACCAAGTCTGGCATGCCATAGTGAAAAATCATCATGTAGCCATAAAAGAAGCACAAGTATATGAAGAATAAGAGTCAAATATTTCTATATCAAGTCTGAAAAATCCATGCGATAAATAGCCACAAAAGGATAATACACCATCTAGATATACAGACATACGATTACTAAAAAAATAAAAGGTATAACCAAGAGCTAACAGGGCAAGTACAGAGTACAAATTACACCGGATAGTTAGAATATACAAAACATCATGTATGAGCAATACATGTCCTCGTAACCTAATGCGATATGCTCCTATACCCAATACCTGCTCATGCAGACCATTCCCAAGAACAACATATTGGATGTCTACAAAAATCCGATGAAAATCCACAAAGCCACCTCGGTCTTGCACTGTGTTTGTTCGCTCCCATGTCTCTGATCAAATCAGGGAGAGTGTCAGAAACTAATGCATATGAACAAACATAGAGAGAGCTTATTGTGGAACATACCTACTTTGGTTCTGTACATTTACGAGCGAAGTGGCCTTTCATATCATAGTTGTAGCATTTGATCTTTGCCACATTCGTCTTGCCCTTTGGTTGGCTTTTCTTGGGCTTGGCTACCTTCTTTCCTTTGGAACTTTGTGAACTTTTTTTATCACTGGATTTACTCCTCCTTCTACCTTTAGAACCTGAAGCTCCAAAGTGAGCTACACAGGCAAAGGAGTGGAAAGTCTCTATGCGCTCAGACTCTAGCTCAAGATAACAAGATATGTCCTCAAAAGTCTTAATGTGCTCACTACGAGTCATCAAGAGCTTCATCTGACTCCACTGAAGGTCAGGTAGCGAACAAATCACCGCAATGACCTTCTGCTCCTTAGTGAGATTGACCCCAGTCTCCCTCAGATCCCTAATCATGTCGCTCATCACGTGGAGATGTCCAGACATTGAATGATTGAGATCTTTGACATATTAAATAAACTTTAGGTTCAAGGCCTACAGCCTTATTGCTGAGGTTTGCACAAACCGAATCTTGAGATGGTTCCACATATCCTGGATAGTTGGAAATCCCTCAAAATCTCTAATCAAGTCATTGCGCATGTAGCTTAACATAGTGAAGCGTGCATAATGATCCTTCTTTACCTATTTTTCATGGACTTCCTTATCCTGATAGTTCTACTCAGAGGTACCAGGTTCTAGTGGTGTTATACTGTATGTCAGAATTTTCAAGACTTCTTGCTCATTAAGTAGATATTGGATCTTTCGATGCCATACATTATAATTCTGTCCAACCAGTTTTTTACCTCTGTCGAGGCTAGCTACACCTGATCGAGAGGCCATCACTATTTCATGGTCAAGCAAAATATGGACATCAGGCACATAATCAGTGTATATCTCTATCTAGAAAAATAACTAGATTTCAAATGTTTCTACTTATAAATGAGATCAAAAATTTTACTAAGCTCATAATCATCACTCATTTAATAAGAGAGAACACTTAATTCAATAATTTTTCATAGAACATATCTATGTTGTCCATAAAACCAACGTTAGAATGGATCCGCAACGTGAACATATGCTATAATAAGCATATATTTCATGTCAACTAAAGACATAATTTAACATATATATTATTTATGCATCAAACACAAATAAATATGCTCTAAAAAATACATAGCAATTGACATAAATATCCATCATTCACTAAGCATAAATAATTATATCAGCAAAAATAATATGCAAAAACATGCATAAACCATATTTATACACTAAGCATAAATAATTATGCATCCAAAAAAATATTCACAGAAAAAATCAAACAGTATGATAATATTAATATTCATGCACAGAGCATAAACAATTATGCCACATCAAAAAACTTTCAATAAATTTTCTATGATATTCTATAAATTTTTTTGATTTTTTCTATAATTTTCTACAAATTTTTTTTCCCTTTTTATTGATTTTTTTGAATTTTCTATAATTCTTTTAAAAAATTCTAGAAAATCAAAAATAAATTCAATTCCACATGGCATTTGACGTGCGAATGACTATGCAGTCGCCACATCATCATAGCGACACGTCATCTCAACATGTCATCAAACACACATTGATAAACAAGTGCATTGCCATGTCAGTGGGACCTACTGCCACGTCTGCAGAACATGCCACATCACTCGGGCACGTGGATAGACACATTATCTGCCACGTCATTCAGGACCCGCACCATGCGGGAGCTGAGTAGGATTATCATGTCACTGCGTTGGTGATGTGGCTACCATGTCGATATCAATCGCTCCCAAATTTTTTATTAATTTTTGTATTACAAATTTGTGTTTGCTTTTTGTTGAATTTACGGATAGTGCCACCTGTAAACTCGCTCCCTTCCCTGCACCCACCCTTTAGGGTTGCCTTCGATTGCAAGAGGAGGGCCACTGGCTGCCGAAAAGGATCCAATGGTCCTACAGCCGATCGGCATGCCCGTGGTGACGACCGTGGCTTCCTCCAGCCCTCAGACGGTCGGAGGGTTCCAGTAGCTAGCGAAGGCGACGCCGGCCATCGTTCATGGTCTGATGGCCTCGAACGGCCATCTGCCTTACCCCCTTTTTTTTCTTCTTCACTACGATCGACGCAGGCTTTGGTACCAGTTGTTAGCTATCGTACACACGGAGACTTACCTCGTTCACGGAAACACAATGGAAGCATCAAGTAGCGGCTAGATTGTCAATCATCGAGGGCTACTAGAGACCCTTGTATATGTTCACACCCCTGAGCGGCGGTGCCGTAGAGGGAGAAGGCCAAGGAGAAACCAGAGAGCGGAAAAGGAAGGGGCTCTTTCTATGGCGTTTTTGAAACCAGGGAGCCCGTCTCTCTTTATTCTACTCGTCCAGTGAACACCAAGGTGGGTGGAACAGGGCTGCAGCATGTTCCAAATTTCTTTTATCAACTATAAACCATGCTTACATTCAAACTACCTGTGAAAATTACATTAAGAAGAAAAAGAAGAGGGAAAAAAAAAAGAAAAGAAAAGAAAAAACAACATACCGCGTTCATAGGGGCTTGATTACGATTTTTTTGGAGTTTTTAATTTGATATAGGATTGTGGCTTCGGTCTGCAAATCTAGATGATGCAAACCAAAGCGAAACTAATTAAATTAAAACTTTCACGCTCTCGAGGCTTGTATTCCTAAGCCCAATCAGGACATAAATTACTTGTTTTATTATATATACATGCTCATATACATGATATGTGTTTGTATATTTATAGTATATTTATAAATATTTATTTTTAAAATAATAAAAGATAACGATATATGTTGGAATGTGTTTGAATGTTTATACTTTCTAAGTAAAGTTTCTTTTCAATTTTCACTTTGTTAATAAGTATTTGTTCTTCATGATTTAATTTAGAAACAGGACAACAGGGTAGGCCGTGTTCCATGTTTAAGCCGCCCTGTAACACACATTAAAGTAGAAAGGAGATAAGAGAACATCAGATTATTACAATAAAAAGGATAACACCTCATATATAGGTATTGGTGCTCAAGAAAAAAAAAAAAAAAAAGAGGATCATGATCTTAGCTCTTATAAAAGCTGAGCTGAGACCAAAGCACAATAAAACTCAATAATAGACCCTAATTGCGTGCATGTAGATATTCAAGTGGGAGGCAGCTCGGAGACCTTGGATGAATGAAAGAATAGTGCTCTTTCAAGGCATATCATTGGGAATGAACAACGTGATCTTGGACTGGCTGTGTCGAAATCGCAGGGTAGCCTTGCTCTTGGAAGCTATGGATGTGATTGAGCAGCAATTTGGCCTTGTTACGGGCCTGAGGAGAGCCCTCTGTGAGAAGGGAATATAGCGATGGGATTAGTGGAGGCATTTTCTCTAGTAGACTAACAGCTTTTGATCCGCCATTGTTGCACAGAGACAGCAAAACAGAGACAGAGGACTCCCTCCCAGACCGAGATGTGGAGGACTGGAGAACTTCTACTACGCGAGGAATGACGGTAGACCTCAAAATTGCACTTGTTCCCTCCTGCCTTTCTGCTATTTTGGCAAGAACGGCGACGGAATCGTTAACAATATCCTCCCTTTCCCTTGACAAGAGATTGGCGAGAACGGGGATCACTCCTGATGCCAATACTTTTGGATGGTTGCCGTCATACAAAAGCAGACCAAATAAAGTAACCAAGGCATTCTTCTTTCCTCGGCACGCACCGTCTCTCAACAACTCTATAAGTGCTGGGATTGCCCCTGGAATAACTCCGATCGCTACTCGGAACTCCTCGACTGATGTGAGGTAGAAGAGGATTGCCGCCGCATTCTGCTTGGCCTCCATCTTAAACCCCATTTTGATAACATCAACCACTAGACTCAGGCCGCCAGTTTCAAATATAGCCTTCCGACCATCAGGATGCTTTGAGAGGTTCAAGAGGCCAGCCACTGCATTCTCCTGAATTGAAGGATCTGATGAAGAGAGAAGACGTAGAAGCCATGGGGTCGAACCAGCTTCCACCAAGCAAGCTCTGTTACAGATGTTGGATTTGGAGAGCTTTCTGATTTCATAAGTTGCCTTGAACTTCTCTCGGTCCGTTCCGTTCGTGAGCTTGCCAACTAGGAAAGCAGCAACCATTCTCATGGCTCCTGCTGCCGCTGGGCTCAAGGGTGAGGTAGTCTTGGAGAGATCACGTCTCTGGTTGATGCTGTCTCGGTGATCGATATGTTGTGGTGGCGACAGAATTTCTCGATAAGTTTTCGAATTGCTGAGTTGGGGATCAATTCGGTGTTGGCCAGCTTCTCGCCGGTCACCGGGCATGTGAGATATCCGGATTTGAACCATCTTGCTATCGATGCCCTGTCGTAAGTGTGTCCTGTAGCCACCGTAACAGGGTCCGTCATGAGCTCAAGAGCGATCGGGCACCGTAGATCTTGTATGAAGAGGCGTTCGATGAACTGTGCTTGGAGATTACGATCCTTGTGATCACTCCTCCTGCCGTCGTCCATGGTATCAAATAGAACCACGCGGCAGTGGACCATGAATCCCATCAAGTTACCGAGGAAGGCAACTTCATTATCATCAGAGCTTGCAAAGATCTCTTCTTCCAAGAATGCGATCTCCTCGAGGCAATCCGTCCAGCTTCCAATGTTCAAGTGATCCAAGACCAGTTTAAGATCGCACCGAGCCGGAGTGACACCATTCTTGAATTGGTTCAGGATCGACCACACGCTCCGCACCGCTCGGCAGTCGGCAGGGTCGGTTCCCATTGCCACCTTCCACGCTTGTCTCCCAACAAGCCGGATCACCTCCTTGACTTCCGCCGCTGCATCGATCGACTCCAGGGGAAGGACATCGAGAACGGTGGCAATCGTCCGGACAAGTATTCGGAACTCGCACGACACCCGGCCCGACCGCATTAGCATCCAGAGCCGGGCGCCCCGCCGGGCGCAGTCGTGGAGGAGGTGCCGGATCTTCTGGAGAGTGACATGGAGCTCGGAGAAGCTCACGTCTACGGAGGCGGGAAGGATGACTCCGCGGTCCTGGACATCCTCCAAGAATTCAAGAATCGCGCCAACCTGCCGGAGTGTTTCGCGGGCGCGACGCCGGTGAATTGGGAAGTCGTCGGAGCGGCAGGCGGCGATGTCACGGCATAGGGTGATGAGGGCGTGGAGGAGGGCATCGGGAGAGATGGCGTCGCAGGGGTGGATGACCGGAAAGTTTAAAATCCGGCGGTTGGATACATTGGTCATTGAGCACATGAGTGGGTAAGAGGGAGGGAGGCGAACCGGAAGTGATTCAAACTAAAATTTGCCTTTTTTCTGCAGGTTGGCGGTTGGGGGGAGTTCGGGTATATTTATAGGAGGGAGGGAGGGGTTTCAACGTGGCAACGTTAGGGCATTGGAAGCCGATGAAGAAATCTGGTAACGCGTGTAGTTTGGACACGTGGAAAATCTTTGGAGGAGGAAGGACGGTGTCGCATCTCACAGCCTTTTGAGGATATGGTTGGACGGGGACCGTACGATGTCGGCTCCAGAAGGGAAGGTAGGCTGGGACGGGCGTGGATCCGGCGTACCGCAGTGACACGTGGCGGTCGATGGGTACGACGAGACTGGCCCACGCCAGTGATACGTGGCGGCGACAGGGACTACGAGCGCCTTCGGTCAAGCGGAGGAGTTCTGCGCTGAAAGCGACGCGGCCGACATCGTTGAGCTAAGCTGCTTGTCTCCAAACAGCAGACAGCTTTAGCTGCAAACTGCGGACGTGTCCGAAGTAAGAAACTTTATATAGGCTGCTGCCTCTTTCCGTTCGCGGTGCACCTTTGATGAACGCGTCAAGTCGTCCATTGTCCTTTCGTTAAGAACATTCGCGATAACGTCGCTGTTAAGGGAAAGTTAGAAGATTAAGCAGGTACAACGGGACAGGACAAGTGACAGGAGTGGGGTGGGATTTGACGCAGGGTCTACACGGAGGACGTAGTGTGTGGGTCTGTTCCTCCGTTTTGATCGGATTATACACGTGTCAGAATGTGGGAGGGTGATTTAGACTGCCGCTTGTTAGTCTTTATCTTTTTTTGTCGCTACTTAAATAATGGCAGGAAGGGCAGCCTCACACGCTAGGCCACGAAGGCGGATTGCGCGTGGGCCAACCGATGCGTGTGAGCTGTGATTTTGCGGGCTCCCGCGATGATGCGCGCGAGCAGCCTGCATGTCGCCAGTTCACTAAGCGTAAGAAAATAACGCCAGACTGCAACCCTTGGTGTTTTTTTCTTCGGGGACGTTTGTCGCTCTCTCGTGGTAGGAAAGATAGGAAAAGAATTTGCACACACCGCATTTAATGGAGCAATTTTTTTTAGATTATATTTTTTTATTAATGTATATATATATATATATTAAAATAATTTTATAATATTTTAATAAAAAATTATAATATTTTAATTTTAAAATTATGATACAATAGTTATAAAATTATAATATCCATTCAGAAAGTTAAAAAAAAATTACGATACATCATTTATAAATTTATGATCGTAATTATATGCATAAATTTTAAAAAAAATTGAATGACTATTAATAAACGTCACATCAAAATTTAAAAAGATATTTTAGTTGTAAACTTACGACATCGTAGTTATAAAATTAAGATATTTAGTAAGAAAGTTAAAAAAAATTACGATATTTCAATTGTAAATTTAAGATGGTATCTCTATTCTATTGTATATGTAAAATTTATGTAGATCGATAAAAAAAAATAATGCAGTCCGTATAGAACTCAGTTGCGATGTCTCTAACTCAGTTCTGGCCCACGGCGTCCAGATTTTGAAAATATTTTTTTATTGCTGAGATTTTCAGGGAGCACGGAAGCCTAAGGCAAGGCTTCTGTGAGTACGAGGAAAAAGTAACATATATATCATGTTGCTAAACGCGTTCTCTGTTTGGAAAGTAGTAGAGCTTCAGAACGGAAAAGTTAGCTGATGCGCAAATTATTGTGCAATTGATCAAGGTCCTAAGAATATATAACAATACATGAAAACGATGGATTTGAAATGATTCATTCTTATGAAACATAATCGATTTATTTATCAAAAAAACAAAATGAATCACGATTGATGGGACGCAATTTTTCCTAACTATAATACGATGCGTAATTATTGGTGGTATGGACCTTAAAAGCAGTGACATCCAAGCTACTCAGATGAGCTGACATTTTCCTTGTTCGTCAGCAAAAAGAGATGATATTGTCGTTTAAACACCTGGCCGGGGAGTAATATCGAGGAAAAAAAAATAAAAAAGATTTTCACAGTCTCACTGGTAGCCAGCCTTGCATTTCAATATCGTCATACAAGCAGCCAGCAGAACGAAGATAATTACATATTCCAGAGCCATCTAATTATTTATTTAGAGAGAAAGGGAATTGAAGAAGACTTGCATACATTATATAATTATCTAAATCTTAAAAAATATAGCGTCCAAGATTCAGATCCAAGATTTAAAATTGTATAATAGATGGCTGTGGAATCTGATCCGTAAAATATCTCTCCGTAAAATAATTGTAAACTCGTCAAGACTTAAAATGAAATAATTTCTGGAGTAGTTTTCCGATGGTGTGTTTAGGTTCCGGTTTGACCTGGCAACGGACTCCTGCAACCTAGGCGTCACCCTCTGTCAATTTCAATGGAAGACGTGTCCACCAAAACCCAAAAGATGAGCTGTCGATCAATATCTTTTATCAATTATAAACCATGCTTACATTCAAACTACCTGTGAAAATTACATTAAGAAGAAGAAGAGGGAAAAAAAGAAAAAAGAAAAAACAACATACCGCGTTCATAGGGGCTTGATTACGATTTTTTTGGAGTTTTTAATTTGATTTAGGATTGTGGCTTCGGTCCGCAAATCTAGATGATGCAAACCATGCAATCAATATATTGGCTATGAAATGCAAAGTGAAACTAATTAAATTAAAACTTGCACGCTCTCGAGGCCTCTATTCCTAAGCCCAATCAGAACATAAATTACTTGTTTTATTATTATATACATGCTCATATACATATGTGTTTGTATATTTATAAATATTTATTTTTAAATAATAAAAGATAATGATATATGTTGGAATGTGTTTGAATGTTTATACTTTCTAAGTAAAATTTCTTTTCAACTTTCCCTTAATTTATTATGCTATATTTAACTAATAAGTATTTGTTCTTCATGATTTAATTTTGGATACTATAATTGTGATGTCCCTCCCAATAGTCTCACATTGGAAAATTGGAATTGATTGAGTGGTTTATAACCGGTTAAGCAAGAAGGACAAGGCACCAATTGGATCCCTTTTTGGGCTGTGGTGGCCCAAGTTAGTGTGGACCTTGTCCGTCTTGCTTTCTTGTAACGAAACGGGTCCGTGGGCCCAGGTCGTTACAATATGGTATCAGAGCCATGCACCAGTCGGAAGTGCAGGAGCTAAGTGCCACACAGGGCAAAGTGCTACATCCATGGGGGATAGGAGCCACCTCTTGAACCTGTGAGGGCCACCTCTAGAATCCTGCCTGCCTGGTGGTTGTGATCAATAGCCTCTAGCGACGAGGACGTCGCCTCTGTAAGGGGGTAGATTATGATGCCCCTTCCAATAGTCCCACATTGGAAAATTAGGAATTGGTTGAGTGGTTTATAACCGGTTAAGCAAGAAGGACAAGGCACCAATTGGATCCCTTTTTGGGCTGTGGTGGTCCAAGTTGGTATGGACTTTGTCCGTCTTGCTTTCTTGTAACGAAACGGGCCCATGGGCCCGGGTCGTTACAATATGGTATCAGAGCCATGCACCAGTCGGAAGTGCAGGAGCTAAGTGCCACACAGGGCAAAGTGCTATATCCATGGGGGATGGGAGTCACCTCTTGAACCTGTGGGGGCTACCTCTAGAATCCTGCCTGCTTGGTGGTTGTGATCAATTGCCCCTGGTGATGAGGACGTTGCCTCTGTAAGGGGGTAGATTGTGATGCCCTCCCAATAGTTCCACATTGAGAAATTTAGAATTGGTTGAGTGGTTTATAACCGGTTAAGCAAGAAGGATAAGGCACCAATTGGATCCCTTTTTGGGCTGTGGTGGCCCAAGTTGGTGTGGACCTTGTCTGTCTTGCTTTCTTGTAACGAAACGGGACCGTGGGCCCGGGTTGTTACAATAATATTTGACATTATATTTTCAAAGAAAATGATCATTATATTTTCATTCTTTGCGGAGCTGTTGCAAGTTTTTCTATTTGCAGACGATGTTCTTTTTTTCGACTTACATGCCTCTCCCCATGTAATATCCCACTTTACCTAGAATAGAGAGAAAAAGATGGGCAAACATGTATGGCACCAGTCATACAAATTTAAAGCCTTTGATTTGCGATCTTATTGATGAAGAGAGTGGTATCAAAGCTTGTTGTGTGCTCACTATGTTTCCAACACTTTGAATGCTTGGAGTGGAAGAAATATCTATATTATTATTTCATGAAGCTCTCCACACTACTTAGAGTCAATACAATATATCATATATATATATATATATATATATATATATATATATAGACATCTATATTATTATTTCATGAAGCTCTCCACACTACTTAGACTCAATACAATATATCATATATATATAGACATATAAAGGTGACTTTTAATCTTTCCTCATAAATACATCATAATTTATGACTCTTTGAATATCTAGATGACTCTTAGATTTTCTATCTAGATAACTCTTAGACTTCTTTACTCATTAAAGTTAAATAGAAAATATAAAAACTCTTAGACTTCTACACCCATTAATTACAAATTAACTCCAACATCTCTCCCTTAATTTGTAATTTTTTATAGTATCTTCAATTACCAATCAGGAGGAAAATCTCTTATGACAAATGCTCTTCTCATTGATGTATTAGATGAATATCTTGTATCTACTTCAATCACCTTTTTTTATCTTCTATGATAACTCTTTTTTTCATTATTAGCTTTAGCTCATTTAATTCTTTAATTGCATCTTCATATTTGTTCTTCAGCTATTCATAGGCTTCATGCAAATCTTATATCGATATCTTGATATCTTCAATTTTCTGAAAATGAGCATATTTCACAGTAATATTATAAGTATTTTTCAAATAGATAATTGCTTGTAATGCTGCAGAATTTTTTACTTCCTTCTTTGTAATAGTGACATGACCATTGATCATAAAACTTTTACTTATTATATATTCAAAAATGACTAATGCTATGAAATATGGAGAGTGATCTGGTCCAAACTTCTCACTTATATACCTTGCAGAAGAAAAATTTAGTTTTTTAAGCATTTCTTTCAGTATTACCATGTATGTTGCAACCACAACTACTACCTTTTCATCCTTCATTTTGCATAATTGGTATTGTTACTGAGGTCTTATATCTTTAACCTCTGAATACTGCTCTTGTCTTCTTTTTCTTTTGCAAAGCTTTTTATCTTAGACTTGCACACTTCTCAACAGATTCCTTTTGATTCGGAGACTTAACACCTTGATGGAGGATATATTTCACGGCTTCATGAGTGTTGAGAAATTGTTGCCCCAATCTTATTGATTTTGATGATTACCAAAAGCCATGAGTATATTAAAAGAAGCAATAAGTTTATTTACCTAAGCAATGAATTTATTTAGAACAATCAATGAGTATGTTAAGTATGACTTTAATCAATTTGAAAGTAACTTCAAGCTCCATGTTTAAGCTTTCAAAAAGAAATTTTTATACTTCATATTTCAATCAATAAGTTTTTGGAACATTTCTTGAATTGATTCCTAAGGACAATTTTATTGTATTCAAGTCAAAAAATTGATTTAAAATTAATCTGGAACAAATTTCAAGTCAATCAGAAAATTCTCTGATTTTCAATACGTTTCGGAGCCGACTCTAGAGTTTCAGAGTTGACTCCACTCAGAATACAGAAATGTCTGTTTGTCTCGAGTCGACCCATATGATTTCTCGAGTCGACCCCCGATATTGTCGACCTGACTCCATGACTGTGTGAGTCGACTCCGCTCAGACACCAGAGAAATATTTTTCTGAGCACTTCGCGAGTCGACCCCTTGCCTTTCATGAGTCGACTCCCGACTGTCAGGAGTCGACACCTTATTTTCAATGAGTCGACCCTTTAACTTTCTGAATATTTCTATTTTTGGTATCGCGTCTTCGAGCCGACTCGCCCAAAGCTGGAGTCAACTCCAACAAATCTGGGCGTGATTTTTCTAAATGCCAACTCAGCGCCAACGGTAAGATTTTTCATTAACGGCTATATTTCTTTGTTTCTAACGGCTATATTTTTGCAGAATCTATAAATAGAGAAGCCGTTTTCAAATCAAAGATATACAAATAGAGAGATATAAACATCAAGAGAGAAAAAAAAATCAAAAAATAGAGCATCATTTGAAAAAATCCGAGATTCAAAAATAGAGTGAAAGAAAAAGTGTGAAATCAAAGGAAGCTTCGTCTGTGCTCAAGTTCAACAATCCAAGAAAGCTTCAGAAGAAAATCCAAGAGCTATTCAAGAGCAACTCAAGAGATTTTCAATATTCAAAGAAAGGAAGAAAAAGCTCAAATCAACTCCAACGTTCAGTCCGTGAAGAATCCGAGCTGAGGCCCGATTCTATACTTCAAAGGAGTTGAGGAAAAGAAGAAAAGCTCAAAAGCCATCCAACTACAAATCAGGCTTTTTTAAACTTTATTCTTTTATTTGATTATCTGCTCATTGAGGAGCTCTGTACTTGAAAAATAATATTTCATTTGTTTGTATCTAGTTCAATCTGGGGGATTGAACTAGTGGAGGTAGTCTTACCTCGGTACAAGCTTGGTATAGCTTGTGTTAGGGTTTTTGTGCTGGTGAGCCCGAAAACCAGCTGGGTTCGTTGTGATCCCGGGAAAACAACAAGTTTGAGTTGTGAGCTTGTAAAACAACTCGGCTGTAATCAAGGAAGATTATAGTGTGGACCCAAGTGAATCTTGGGAGTGGACGTAGGTGTTGGATACACCGAACCACTATAAAATCTTTGTGTTTGCCGTGCTTCCATTGACTCTATCTCTATCTCTGTTTTATTCTCTGCACTTTGTATTTACATTGCATTTGCTTTCATTCTTCTTAAGCAAACTATTTTAAAAAGGCTAAATTTTTTAAAGAACCCAATTCACCCCCCCCTCTTGGGTTGTCATCTGGGCCAACAATTGGTATCAGAGCTAGTGCTCATTAGATTTTGATCACACGATCAAGAGCTAAAGATCCAAATGGCAACTCAAGTTGGATCATTTGCTGAAGGTCATTCTACGAATAGACCTCCACTGTTTAATGGTTCAAATTATTCATATTGGAAAGCTAGAATGAGGATATTCATTCAAGCTTCTGATTATGAACTATGGGGTGTTATAATTAATGGACCTAGTACACCCACACATGTTATTGATGGCACTATTGTTCCTAAGCCCGAAAGGGACTGGAATGATAATGATAGGAAGATGGCACAGCTTAACGCTAAAGCCATGAATGTTTTATATTGCTCTTTAGATGCAAATGAATTTAATAGAATCTCCACATGTAATTCCGCAAAGGAGATTTGGGATAGATTAGAGGTTACCCATGAGGGTACCAACCAAGTAAAAGAATCTAAAATTAATATTCTTGTTCATAAATATGAGTTGTTTAGCATGGAACAATCTGAAACCATTGCATGCATGTATACTAGATTTACAGATATTGTAAATGGTTTAAAAAGTCTTGGTAAGACATATACTAACTCAGAACTTGTTCGAAAAATTCTTAGGTCACTACCAAGATCATGGGAAGCAAAAATGACAGCAATCCAAGAAGCAAAGGACCTCAACACTCTACCCTTAGAGGAGCTTCTAGGATCACTTATGACCCATGAGCTGACAATGAAGCAGCACGTAGAGGAGGACACAAAGAAGAAGAAAGTGATTGCCCTCAAAGCTGCAAAAGAAGAAGAGAGCAGCAGCGATGATGATGATGATGAAGAGACTGCTCTCTTAGCTAAAAAGTTTAAAAGATTCATGAGGAGAAAGAAACCCTTCCACAAGAAGAAATTTGGAGCAAAGTGGGAAGGAGAAAAGGATAAGAACAAGGACAAGGACAAAGAAAAAGAGAAAGACCCCTTGACTTGCTATGAGTGTAATAAACCGGGGCACTTTAGGAATGAATGTCCTAAATTAAAGAAAGCCTACAAAAAGAAAAAGAAGGCTTATGTGGCGACTTGGAGTGATAGCGAAGAATCTTCTTCCGAAGAAGAAGAACAAAAGGAAGTCGCAAATGTATGTTTTATGGCGACGACAACGATGAGGTAAGTTCCGATAACCCTTGCGATGAGTTTGCATTTGATGAATTATTTGATGCTTTTAATGAACTTGTCGGCGATTTCAAGGTTTTGAAAAAGAAATACAAGCTTTTGAAAAATGAAAATTTAACTTTCATTAAAGAAAAGGAAGATCTTAATAATGAAGTTAAGAAACTTAAATCTGAAAATGAAATTTTGGTAAAAGAAAAAGAATTAATTTCCAATGAAAATGATAAACTAAGGAAAGAGGTTGAAAAACATAAGAACATAGTTGATAAGTTTACCTTAAGCTCAACTAAATTGGACATGTTATTAAATAGTCAAAAAGCAGTTTTTGACAAAGCCGGATTAGGGTATAACACTTTAAGAAAACAAAAATCACTGAAAAATATTTTTGTGCGTGCTGGCCAAAGTAATTTTACATGCTTTAAATGTAATCAAAAAGGACATAAATCTTATGAATGTAAAATTCTAAAACCTAATAAAAACTTAAATATTAAAGGAAAGAAAATATGGGTTCCGAAAGGAACAATATTTGTTGCTACTAACCATGAAGGACCCAAGAAAGCTTGGGTACCTAAACATAAAGTTTGATTTCATTGCAGGAATGTCTTGTGGCCAAGAGATCAAAGAGAAAGTGGTATCTTGATAGTGGCTGCTCAAGACATATGACGGGTGACAAAGAAGAATTCATCACCCTTGAAGAAAAGAAAGGAGGAGTTGTTACATTTGGCGACAATGGCAAAGGCCAAATCTTGGGGTTTGGTAACATTCAAATAACTCCCTCCACATATATTGAAAATGTACTTTATGTTGATGGTTTAAAGCATAACTTAATTAGTATAAGTCAATTATGTGACAAAGGTTTTAAAGTATCATTTGAATCTTCTATATGCACAGTAGCTAATCCCATTGATAATAGCATTGTTTTTATTGGAAATAGAAATGGCAATGTATACTTGATTGACTTAGACAATTTGTCTACTAATAATCATTGCTTAGTTGCTAATAATGCTAATATGAATGAGATTGGTTGGTTGTGGCATCGAAGATTAGGTCACGCAAGCACACACCTGATTTCAAAACTAATTAGAATGGATTTAGTAAAAGGGCTACCTAAAATAGATTTTGAAAATAACAAAATATGTGATGCATGTCAGTTTGGAAAACAAACGAGAAGTTCTTTTAAATCTAAAAATGTTGTTTCAACTTCTAGGCCATTAGAGCTACTTCACATGGACCTTTTTGGACCAACTAGAACCACAAGTCTAGGAGGAAAGAAATATGGTCTTGTGATAGTAGATGATTACTCTAGATTCACTTGGGTAATGTTTTTAGCTCACAAAGATGAGACTTTCTCGATATTCCTGAAATTCTTCAAGAAAGTAACAAATGAGAAAAACACTACCATAGTGTCTCTAAGAAGTGATCATGGAACTGAATTTGAAAATCACTTATTTGAAAGTTTTTGCAATGAAAATGGTATTAATCATAATTTTTCTGCACCAAGAACCCCTCAACAAAATGGAGTAGTTGAAAGGAAAAATAGGACTCTAGAAGACATGGCCCGTACCATGCTATGTGAAAGTAAACTCCCGAAATACTTTTGGGCGGAAGCTATTAACACAGCATGTTACATCCTAAATAGAGCTTTAATAAGACCTATTTTAAAGAAAACACCTTATGAATTATGGCATGATAGAAAACCCAACATTAAATATTTTCATGCATTTGGTTGTAAATGTTTTGTTCACAATAATGGTAAAAATAATTTAGGCAAATTTGATGCTAAATCTGATGAAGGAATATTCTTAGGATATTCAACAACTAGTAAAGCATATAGAGTATTTAACAAGAAAACTTTAGTTGTTGAAGAATCCATTCATGTAGTTTTTGATGAATCTTTAGCAACTCGTTCCAAAAAATTTGATGATGAAGAAGATACAAACATAATTGAGAAAGATCTTGAAAAATTAAATATTGATGTATCTTCAGATCATGAGCAAGACGCTAAAGATAATGATTCACCTAAGGATGATGATACTAACACTAATCATAATGATGTAGATCTACCTAGGGATTGGAGATATGCTTATAGTCACCCTAAGGAATTGATTATAGGTGATCCATCTCAAGGAATAAGAACTAGATCATCTATGAGAAATATTAGTAATCATCTTGCATTTGTATCACAAATTGAACCTAAAACTATTGAAGAAGCTGAAAAAGATAATAATTGGATGTTAGCAATGCAAGAAGAATTAAATCAATTCACTAGAAATAATGTATGGACATTAGTGAAAGACCTAAAATCATTCTGTTATAGGATCAAAATGGATATTTAGAAATAAACTAGATGAAAATGGCATAGTAATTAGAAACAAAGCTAGATTAGTTGCAAAAGGATATAATCAAGAAGAAGGTATTGATTTTGATGAAACCTTTGCACCAGTAGCTAGATTAGAAGCCATTAGACTATTACTTGCATTTGCATGTCACATGAATTTTAACTTATTTCAAATGGATGTAAAAAGTGCTTTTCTAAATGGATTTATAAATGAAGAAGTATATGTAGAACAACCACCAGGTTTTGAAGATCATGAATTTTCAAATCACGTTTTTAAATTGCACAAAGCTTTATATGGTTTGAAACAAGCACCTAGAGCTTGGTATGATAGATTAAGTAAATTCTTAATTGAAAATGATTTTATAAGAGGAAATGTTGATAAAACATTGTTTTTGAAAAGAAAAGGTAAAGATTTATTAGTAGTTCAAATATATGTTGATGATATCATTTTTGGTGCTACTAACAATCTTCTATGTCAAGAGTTTGCTAAGTTGATGCAGGGAGAATTTGAAATGAGCATGATGGGAGAACTCAATTTCTTCCTTGGACTCCAAATCAAACAAAGCAAAGAGGGAATCTTTATCAACCAAACAAAGTACACAAGAGAAATTCTAAAGAAGTTTGGTATGGAATCAATCAAACCCCTCGGAACACCAATGAGTCCTTCATGCAAGCTGGACAAAGATGAAGAAGGTAAGAAGGTTGATCAAAAATATTATCGAGGTATAATCGGATCCCTACTTTACTTAACTGCAAGTAGACCAGACATAATGTTTGCTGTTTGCTTATGTGCTAGATTTCAGTCTGAACCTAAAGAATCACATTTAATTGCTGTTAAAAGAATACTAAGATACTTAAGTGGAACAAAAAATGTAGGTTTATGGTATTCTAGAGACTCAACATTAAACTGATTGCATACACTGATTCTGATTATGCTGGATGTAAGTTAGATAGAAAAAGCACAAGTGGTGCATGCCAATTCTTAGGAAGTAACTTAATCTCATGGTTTAGCAAAAAGCAAAATTCAGTTGCATTATCAACTACTGAAGCTGAATATGTTGCAGCTGGAAGTTGCTGTGCTCAAATCCTATGGATTAAGCGACAACTTGAAGACTATGGTATCACACTTGATAAACACCTATAAGATGTGATAATACAAGTGCAATTAATCTAACTAAAAATCCAATTCAACATTCTAGAACAAAACATATTGAAATTAGATATCATTTTATAAGAGAACATGTTGCCAATAATGAAATTTGTCTTGATTATGTTAATACTGAAGAACAATTAGCAGATATATTTACAAAACCCTTGAGTGAAGAAAGATTCTGTTATCTTAGAGGAGAGTTAGGGATTTGTGATCCATTAGAATGAATTTGAAACCCCTAAGGAAATTTTATCTAAAATTCTTTCAAATCCTTGATCTTTAAGGAAATCTTATCTAGAATTCACATCTAATTGATCTATTAAAATCCAATGATTATTTTATCAATTTTTATGATCATTATCCGGACACATTTCAGATTATCTGAAACTTTATGTTTTTTGCTCTGAAATGGTCTCGGAGCCGACTCGGTGAGTATCGGAGTCGACTCCATTTTCTACTGAAACTCGGAGTCGACCCCTCACTTTGCGGGAGCCGACTCGAAGTGGTCCCAGGTCGATTTATCTAGGGCAGAGTCGACTCGCCGTTCATTTCAATCTTTCAATCATCCAAATACTCTCTCCAAAATTTTTCCTGACCTTCCAAATCCTCAGAAATCCCTGATTAACCCTTCCAATAGATCAATGGCCCTAAAACTCGTGGATCTAACCTTGGTGCGGCCGGAGTAAAAGGAAGAAGGCGGTGAGGAAGACGTGAGGCGTCCGCTCGTGAGCCTTCACCGAGCTTGGATTCAACCTCATCCTCTTCGACTCCTAGTGCTTCTCCCTCTACGGCTCCATCTCAGGTAGATAGACTTGCCGATAGAGTGATAACAACCGGGAGGAAAGTCGATTTTGAATTGTTTGAGGCTGAAGGATTTCTTTGGGGAGACAGTTGATTGAGATGGGTTGGGAGAAGATTTGTTCTTTAGATTGTCCTACCTACCCAGCCCTAGTCAAAGAATTTTATAAGAATCTATCTAGAGGAGACAATGGACTTGTAAGCATCATTAGAGGAAATAGAATTCAGTGACAGTGGATTTGCTTTCTAGATTGTTGGATCTTCCAGTGTCGGGTACATCTACTTTTTCTTCTGAAGATAGAAGCCCAGCTCTTCTAGATTGCTTAACAGGGAGATTGTTGGTTTTGAAGAGTTTTGCTAATCAATTATCCTTAGAATTGAGACTTCTCCACAATATTTGTAGTAGAATCCTATTCCCCAAGATTGGGAGATTTGACTATGTTTCTGAAAGAGATATCTTTGTAATGGATGCAATTGTGACTGGTAAACCCATTAACCTTCCAGCATGATTTATGGTACATTGCTGATTGTGGAGGCAAGAGAAAATCCAGTTTACCCTACGGCATGATTCTTACTAAATTTTTCAAAGCCAAGGGATAATCATATCAGATAGTGAGCCAATGAGGAACTTAAGACATACCGATTTTATAGTTTGGCCACTATTCATAGAATGGGTTTTGTGAAGAAGAATGGCAGATGGGAAAGGAAAGGTTGATGGAAGATAGAGCGCGGACATTGAGGCACCTGGACCGTCAGTTAGACATTCTTCGCCTGTACCTCCGAGCTCTCCTGTTCCTGCTCCAGCCCCTTCCCCTGCTCCAATGGTTGATCGGCATCATCTTCATCTGTGGTTTCTCAGATCTTCAGTTAAGGCAGCTTAAAGGTCTTCTTGATGATCAGGCAGATAAATTGAAATCAGAGTTTGAAACAAATTTATGAATCTTAAAGAAACTCTTTATTCTTTAGATGATCGGATCACCAAGATTGAATCAACCCTTAGCACTTCATCTGAGTCTTTAAGTGGAGACCTAAAGAATATCTTTGAAGAACTTAAAGACATCTGTGGAGATGGTGAAACCTATGCAAAATGCAATGCTGAACTTCAAGATAAAATATTGACTGCTTGCACTTTTGTAGATGAAAGACTGAAGGATTATGTTAAGATTCAAACAGATGGAATGAAAAATATTATAGATCACTTAACTAGGATTGTAAGGACTCACTTTTGATGTATTAGATGCTTAGTCTTTGCAATGTAATGAAGTTCATTTATGTTTTACATTTTGATACATTGATGTAATGAAAAGTCTTTTTGAATGCTCAATGTAATCTGAGTTTAAATGTACTTCTCCTATTATCAATGAATCTCAGATTTTGTTAAAACATATCTTGAATGAATGATTATGTTTGATGCATCTCTACCTTTTTGTTGATAACAAAAAAGGGGGAGAGTTTTATAACTGTATATCCTATGCAGCATCAATGAATAATAATTGAATGAATGGATATTAATTGAGTTTCATAGGGGGAGCTACCTCATTCAGGGGGAGCCTAACTATGAAATAAAATAAATTCTTAATCAATCATGCATATACTCAATGTTTTTGTCATCATCAAAAAGGGGGAGATTGTTGAGAAATTATTGCCCCAATCTTATTGATTTTGATGATTACCAAAAGCCATGAGTATATTAAAAGATGCAATGAGTTTATTTACATGAGCAATGAATTTATTTAGAACAATCAATGAGAATGTTAAGTATGACTTTAATCAATTTGAAAGTAACT
Organism: Calamus simplicifolius; assembly: GCA_900491605.1. Taxonomy (NCBI): domain Eukaryota; kingdom Viridiplantae; phylum Streptophyta; class Magnoliopsida; order Arecales; family Arecaceae; genus Calamus; species Calamus simplicifolius. The sequence continues at coordinate 618,146 of UESW01004238.1, read as the reverse complement.
TCAAGCTCCATGTTTAAGCTTTCAAAAAGAAATTTTATACTTCATATTTCAATCAATGAGTTTTTGGAACATTTCTTGAATTGATTCCTAATGACAATTTTATTGTATTCAAGTCAAAAAATTGATTTAAAATGAATCTGGAACGAATTTCAAGTCAATCAGAAAATTCTCTGATTTTTGATACGTTCCGGAGCCGACTCTAGAGTTTCAGAGTCGACTCCACTCAGAATACAGAAATGTCTGTCTCGAGTCGACCCATGTGATTTCTCGAGTCGACCCCCGATTTGTCGAGCCGACTCCATGACTGTGTGAGTCGACTCCGCTCAGACACCAGAGTGTTTTTCTGAGCACTTCGCGAGTCGACCCCCCTTTCATGAGTCGACCCCCGACTGTCAGGAGTCGACACCTTATTTTGATGAGTCGACCCTTTAACTTTCTGAATATTTCTATTTTTGGTATCGCGTCTTCGAGCCGACTCGAAAGCAGGAGTCGACTCCAACAAATCTGGGCGTGATTTTTCTGAATGCCAACTCAGCGTCAACGGTAAGATTTTTCATTAACGGCTATTTTCTTTGTTTCTAACGGCTATATTTTTGCAGAATCTATAAATAGAGAAGCCGTTTTCAAATCAAAGATATACAAATAGAGAGATATCAATCAAGAGAAAAGAAAAAAATCGGAAAAACAGAGCATCATTTGAAAAAATCCGAGATTCAAAATAGAGTGAAAGAAAAGTGTGAAATCAAAGGAAGCTTCTTCTGTGCTCAAGTTCAACAATCCAAGGAAGCTTCAGAAGAAAATCCAAGAGCTATTCAAGAGCAACTCAAGAGATTTTCAACATTCAAAGAAAGGAAGAAAAAGCTCAAATCAACTCCAACGTTCAGTCCGTGAAGAATCCGAGCTGAGGCCCGATTCTACACTTCAAAGGAGTTGAGAAAAGAAGAAAAGAAGAAAAGCTCAAAAGCCAACCACTACAAATCAGGCTTTTCTAAACTTTATTCTTTTATTTGATTATCTGCTCATTGAGGAGCTTGTACTTGAAAAATAATATTTCTTTGTTTGTGTCTAGTTCAATCTGGGGGATTGAACTAGTGAGGTAGTCTTACCTCGGTACAAGCTTGGTATAGCTTGTGTTAGGGTTTTTGTGCTGGTGAGCCCGGAAAACCAGCTGGGTTCGTTGTGATCCCGGGAAAACAACAAGTTTGAGTTGTGAGCTTGTAAAACAACTCGGCTGTAATCAAGGAAGATTATAGTGTGGACCCAAGTGAATCTTGGGAGTGGACGTAGGTGTTGGATACACCGAACCACTATAAAATCTTTGTGTTTGCCGTGCTTCCATTGACTCTATCTCTATCTCTGTTTTATTCACTGCACTTTGTATTTACATTGCATTTGCTTTCATTCTTCTTAAGCAAACTATTTTAAAAGGCTAATTTTTTAAAGAACCCAATTCACCCTCCCCTCTTGGGTTGTCATCTGGGCCAACAATGAGCAACTCCTTTATGAGCACCTTATGCACTTGGAGCTTTCTTTAGCTCTGAAACTGCTTCTTGACTCTCTGGTTCTCTGGCTAGCTTTAGGATCTATTAGGCTCTCTTTCTTGCTTTAGGATTGACAGGCTCTTTGGCTCTCTGGCTTTCTGGCGCTCTCTGGCTCTCTTTATGTAATGCTTTTGTAAAAATATCGGCTATTTGATCTTGAGTCTTGCATATTCTCATGTACCAGATGCTAAGGGAGGCAAACTTGATGACAAGTCTGAAAAACTTGATGACAAGCCTATGAAAAATATGCAATGCAAATAAATCCTAGATTAGATGGCAAGAACAACTAAAATGAAGAGAAATATAATAATGGCACAGCAAAGCCTATAGATTTGTGCATTAAACCCTGACCGTAAAGAATGTACATAATATAACATAAGATAGACACAAACCTAATATGATGTATAGCATCAAAGCATGAATGGGTTGTTCGTATCCTGTGCATCACATCAGTTGAAAATAGGGCAACATTGAATAATTTGTGTAGTGATCGATGCAAATTTTAGGAATCCTAAATTGTGATGATTACTTTGAAACTATGCATCAATCTGCAAAGAATTTGAGATGAGACCCATGGACCATAGCAGCGATGGGTCAACTGTCAAATAACTGAGCATCAAGCTTCCAGACATGGTGAGCAAAGGAGGTGCGTACAAGGATCGGTTGCCAAAACTCATGGGCATTATATATATATATATATATATATATATAGTTGAATGTGGGATTAATATTTGAACGCCTTGCTGGTTCATTCTTGTGCCTCCTTTTTCTTTACTGATTTTTTCGTTAATTGCCTTCTCTTTTGGATATGATATATTATGCCTTTCATTTTCTTAGGATATGATGTTAATTCCTTGATGTCTTCATGGCATTAATTGCTGAACGTTTCTCTCTCTCTCTCTCTCTCTCTCTCTCTCCCCTAATTCCCTTTTCCTTCTCTCCTGTAATTTTTTGTGCTTAACTTCTACCGTATCGCTAAAGGTGCGTTGTTTCGTATGCCTCCGCTTTGTATCTCTAACGATCTAAGCCTTAAAGAATATGTATACCTTCCACATGGCATGATCATGGAATATTTGTCAAGAAATCAATCGACTGAAGGTATATAGTCTTTCCTTTAAGTGAGCTATTAGTGATTGATCAATGATGAAATAATTTATTATAAAATATATTACAGATGTTTGGTACTTCTTATAATGTTGCTGCATATTGATTTTCTTTATATCCCTATATAAAGGATTAGTATTTTTTCATGTTTAGCTATCAATTAGCTAGGAAGGATGGAGACCTTTTTTATAATAGAGAATTTGAGCCCTGATAAGGGTGATAAGAAGATTAAGATAAGGATTTCATGACTATGGGATGTGTTTAACTTCTGCAAGTATAAGTAGTTAATTAGCACTGAAATGGTCCTATTTATGAAAAAGTTGGATGGCATCTGGTTGTCGTAAAGTTTTATTTTTTATTATTTAATAGCACCTTCTTACATGTTCAACATCCCCATAAAAATTCTATTATTGATCACTGAAATGATCTTCTTTGATGATAAGGTATGATGGCCCTTAGTTGCAAGATTTTGTTTTTCTTTTTCTTTTAAATTATTTATTGGTATCTTCTTATCTGTTCCACATCCTCATTAATGTTCTATTATTAATGTACTTACACTTCTAAAAAATGTCTATTTCCCTTATTTTTCACACTAATTATATTCATGCAGTTAATTATTAAGAATAACTTAATTATCCCGTAAATTGAGAGGCATTTTAAAAGAGAGGAAGATATATGATTAAAAATTTTGCTATCATATAAAACAAAAACAAAAAATCTTATTGTTAGTGACAATAAACTCATACTTATTTTAATATTTAGTCATCAATTAGCTAAAAAGGATGAAGACTACTGTTTTATAAAGAATTTGAGTCTTGGTAAGGATAATTGAAAGATTAAGATATATAAGGATATCAAGATTAATTATGGGATGCGCTTAATTTTCATAAAAATATAGGGTTAATTAGCACTGAAATGGTATTTCTTGATGAGAAGGTACCGTCTCATTGTTTTTTATTTTTTATTATTTAATAGCAGCTTTTTATATGTTTTAAATACAATATTTTCAAACCCTATATTAATAATCTGTGCACAGCATGAGCGTCTAAATAGTAAATTTTTATGCAAAGCCCTAAAACTAGAATAATGGTATTCCATGGGCATGACTTGTGCATCGATCAGTTAGGAAATTTAAGCATCAAACCATAGAGGCTACGCTGACCATAAACTTGAAGGAAAATAGGACAAAATCTATACATTCTAGAATGATTTTACCTCTCATTTGAATTATTCAAAGTATAGTTTTCATGTAGCAAATAATTATGCAATCGAGCAAGGATCAGCTGGATCCTCTCGCTCTGGACTACAAGAGGGAGTGGATTATATAGGAGGATTTGGCCTGGTTAGATGAACACAGAGTTTTTTTTTTTTTTGTGGAGGGGGGGGGGGGGGGGGGGGGGGGCGCATTGGGTCGTGCTGTGTCGAGCTCGTGAGCTTTATTTGCTTGTATGACATTTAAAAGTATAAAATTCGCTTGAGTAGAGATAGACAATGGACCGTACACTTTAATTATCATGTCGTATCTGGCATGGCCCAGTAACAAACAGGTCGTGCCAAGCATGGCACGGTAAAAAAATTCAGGCCCAGCACGACCCATGACCCATTTAAATAATTTAAGAATTTAAATTTTTAGCTATTATATTAATTAAATTTTATTAAAAAAATATCTCTATTTATCCTTATGAATCATTTTTTTAGTTTTATTTTTTTGATTATTTATACTATTCAACCATTGATCCATCTATTGGATCATTGAGCTACTGGTCCAATTTTTAATTGTGTTAAAGTCTGCAAGGTCTAGTTCTAACTATTGTATGTAATTGACTATAACTTGTGAGTGACATTTATAGTAATACATCACTAGTATATATATTTTTGTTACATTTGCATTATTATATTTAAGACATGCTGCACGTTTGAATGACACCTCTCCAGCTTTTGTCCATTTATTCATAATTAACGACATCAAAAGGAAAAAAAAAAACAAAAGGAACAAGACCTACTAAGTTTAGATATTCTCATGAAGACTCGAATTTATAAGAAAGACTAGGTTCGTTTGGTGCACTGTACGTATCATGAACGAGTCAGGCAAGAAAGTCTGGTCTCTTGACGTTAACCGTGCTCTTATTGAGCGAAACGAGCCAGAGAACATGGTAGGCCTAGGAATCACCTTATGGACTAGCCTTGAGGACCATACTTGCAAACGTTGCGTATCCGGTGCATGCTTTATGCACTGAAGATCGATGCACAGTCTTTTTAACATGAGAGAAGCTGAGATTGATGCTCTTGGAGCATAGAGTGTGCTTTAACAGGCCTTTTGTATGGACCTTATGTTTCCTAAGGCTTGAATTGGTTTAATTCTAATAATATAGGTTTCACTTCTAATAACATAGGTTTCACTTCTAATAATATATTTTTTTAATTATTAAAATAAGTCATCTTTATTTTTTTCTTCTTTCTTATTGTATTCTAGAGGTCAGACCTAGCCCCCCTTCCTTCATGTACAATTTTGATTTTAAATTAATAAATTGGTAGGATCTATGCCAAACCCTTCACCATTAAGGTGGCTTCATATTAATAAATTTTTTTATTCATAATAAATTTTTAATTTATTAAAATAATATTTTTTTATAAATTTTTTTATCAAGCTCTTATGGGCCGTACTGGCTCACTGGGCCATGCCTGGCATAGCACAGCATAGGGCCCACCTAGGCCGGCATGGCCCAGGCCCATGTGGGACGTGCTTGGCACGACACGGCACAGGCCCATGGGCTATGCCCTGTCGGACCGATGAAAAAAAAAAATTGAGTTTGAAACGGCCGGTTTGGTACTGTAACAGTATCAAACCGTACCAAGCATGATCTATTTCATGCCAGGCTATGCTAGCTCATGAATAATACGGCTCATTGCCACCTCTAGACACGAGGGAAACATCCTAAGCGCTCTGCTCAAACTTGTCCCTGCTTCCAAGCCCACAATGCTTGATTCGCACCGACGTTGTTTGCGCTTGGAGACATCGCTGGATGAAGAGAAGGACAAAGTCCGGCATTTGAAAACTTCAAAAGTTGTCGAAGAAGTTGCACGCATTCAGTTGCGCGCGTACCCTTTTTTATATTGATAAGAAATGCTAAGGCTCTCTGACCTGCGGGAAATTCTATTTGGACCGTGGAAATAGGAGCCCTCCTTATTTAACTTTTTTTTTACTTAAGCCCTCTATTTTACTCAGTAGCCTCCGTAATTTTTAAAATTTCTAAACTACCCCTTCTCCCTCCTCCCACAAATTGCTATTTGCCCTCCCCCATCCCCAGTTCGATCGTTCTCCCTCCTGCTCCCTTGCTCGTGCTCACCTCCTCACGGTGCTCCCCGGCGGTTTCCCGGCAGCGGTACATCCTCTCGCAAGGTAAGCTCTCCTTCCCTTCCTCTCTCTCTCCCTCCCTCCTTTCCTCCTTCCCTCCCTCACTTGATCCGCCTTCCTCAAAAGTTTTTTTTTTTAAAGCCAAGCTCCTCTTCCTCTCCGGCGTCCGCATCCCTCCAACGGCTCCGCACCCTCTCCGCCACCTCTCCCGGCCCCCTCCCTCCCACCCTCTTCGTTCTTTGTTCGGCCTTGGTTGGCCAAACAGAGAGGTTCTGTTCGGCCTAGAAGAGCCGAACAAAGGGAATTCTATTCGGCTCTTCTAGGCCGAACAGAACAGAAATCTTTTGTTCGGCCCCTTGTGGCCGAACAGAAAAAAGCTGTTCGACCAATCAGGGCCGAACATGTTGAGGTTGTTCGGTCCTCTGTGGCCGAACAGAATTTACATGTTCAGCTACACAGGGCCGAACAACGCACGAACCGATAAAAAAAAGACGATGGGGAGGGGAAGGGGCTGGTGAAGGGGCATGGGGAGGATTGTTGGGACGCTGGGGACGCACGAATCGAAAAAAAAAGGGGACTGTTTGGACGTTGGGGATGCACAAAAAAAAAAAAAACGATGACGGAGGGAGAAGGGGCTGGGGGGGCTATTGAATAAAAAGGGTTATTTTGGTCCAAAAGTTTTGAGAGCAAATATGTCAATTTTTTTTAAGCCGCGCGGAGGTCTCCTAGTAAAAAATCATGGGCCAAATAAAATTACCCCTGACCTGCGCGCTTTCGATCGAGGCCTGATCAGAGGAAGGCGGGATGGCACCTCCACGCGAGGGAGCATGCCCTGCTGACGGGTCTGCCACGAGACAGCACCATGCGTGGCCTGCGCTCACCCTAGCTCGTCCTCCCATGAGCCATTAACTACAGCATTTGATTTCGTATTCTCTGAACAACCGTTAATTTCCACTCCTTCGAGATGTGCTCTCGTACGTGTCAATGGGAACGAGTTCAAAAGGATCGGTTGCACTCCAACGTACAAACTCAACACAGCGAATTACAGGCCTCTCAGGTTGAAAGAGGACTGACTACCTTAAAGTTGGCTTTAGAACTCCTTAAAGTTCACGGGTCGAGACTGTCCCCTAAGACTTCGAAAGGCAAGGACCGGGATCTTCGTTAGGGAAAGGCTGTATAGTGACACTGATCATTCTGAGGCATCTGGCTTCCTCCATGGTAAAGATGCTCATAAGATTGCTGTTATATCTCTGAAAGCTGCCATAGTTGTTTCTCCTTCTGTTTCCTGGGGTGACGGGTCGCATTCTATGGTGCAGAATGGTGATGCTCTCATGGAGTCAACCCAGCCTCTGGTAGAGTGTCAGTTGCCTGATGAGGGTCTCCAGGTACAGTGCCATGATTTGGGAGACATGTCAGATATGCTAATGACCGGGGCTCAGGGTGAGCCCTGAGGTTTCCTGTTTTCTTTTTTGATGAAGATCCTCATTTGGAATGTTCGAGGAGCACTGAAACCATCTTTTCAGTCCTCCTTTGGTAGACTTTTACAGATTCATCATTTTGATATATGTATTTTGTTGGAAACTCGGTTGTCGAGTCTCAGTCTTCAGCACTTCCAGCGGCTGTTTCCCGTACCTGGTCTTCCTATGCAGTAGAAGCTAATGGTCTCTCTGGGGGTATTATGGCTCTTTGGAGGAATCCAGCTATCCAAGTTGATGCTTTTCATCAGAGTCATCAGCAGGTGGCTCTGGTTATTTCAGAGGGAACCTCTTCACCCTGGTTGCTTCTGGGAATCTATGCTAGTACTGATTTCGTCAGCGGCGCGATCTCTGGTTGAAGATTCTCACCTTGCTTGACCGGAGCCTCCTCACTCTTGTTGCTGGTGATTTTAATTGTATTGTGGATGCCTTTGAGAAACGTGGGGGGCATCGGTTTGTGGAGTCCCAGAACTCCAGTGAGTTTCGCTCCTTCATATCCTCATCTGGTCTTTTTGACCTGGGCTTCTCGGGACCACAGTATACTTGGTGCAATAATCGTAGTGGATTGGCTCAGGTGTGGAAGCGGTTGGATCGGGCTTTGGCTCCTCATCTTGGTTGCAGACCTTCTCCAGTGCTACTACTACTCACCTCCCTCGTATTGCATCAGACCATTGTCCCCTGCTCGTCTCTACTGAGGTGTTATCGGGTAGGAAGGGACCTTTTCGGTTTGAGCAATTTTGGTCAGCTTATGCATCGACTCGGTCCTTAATTAGATAGGTGTGGCGTATACTAGTTAGAGGGAATCCTACTTACCGTCTCTCTCGCCGCTTAGAGCTCACTAAACGTCAGCTCTTAGGCTAGCATAGGAGAGAGGTGGGGGATCTTTTGCACCAAATTTAGTCTGTGGAGGCTAATATTTCTACCATTCAGGCAAGGGAGGCTGCTGAGGGTTATCTATCAGACTATGATCTCCAGACTCTTAGGAGTAGCTTGGCTTTGCATCATTCCTTGCTCTGGCAGTAGGAGATTTATTGGAGGCAGTGGTCCCGGGTTCAGTGGATTCAGCATGGTGATAGGAACACCATGTTTTTTCACCAGGCCATTGTGGCTCGGTGCGCTGCTAATTGGATTCAGCGGCTTAGTGATATTGATGATAATATCCTTGAGGATGAGGGGGCTATTCGTGAGCAGCTTCTCCTTTTCTTTCAGTCTCGCTGGTCGGAGGTGCCTACCGATGATTCCCTATTACTATTGCTCCTCGGGAATCCAGGGTTTCGGCGAATGATAATGAGCTGTTGATTCGGGAGGTCTTGGCGAGGAGATTCGTGCTGCTATTTGGGCATTGGGTCCTGATAAAGCTCCTGTCCTGATGGTTTTCCTTCTTTCTTCTTCCGCTACTACTGGGATATCATTGGGCAAGATGTTATTTGGCTATTCAGCATGTTTTCTCTTCCAGAACTATTCCTGCTGATTGCAGAGGACTTTTCTTGCCCTTGTTCCTAAGAAAGTTAATGCTCTTCTCCCCCAGCATTTCAGGCCGATTAGCTTGTGTACCACTTTGTATAAAGTTTGCACTCGTATCCTGGTTACTCGATTGCAGGGGGTGATTCCCCGTCTTATCTCTCCGGAGCAGGAGCTTTTATTCGAGGGCACAACATTACTGATAATGCTCTCATTGCAGAGGAGTTTATGCATGATCTCTAGCGTGCCCCTTATCGTCAGCCTCTTATGGCCGTCCAGTTAGATATGGAGAGCGCTTATGACAGGATGAGTTGGATATTTCTCCGACATACGCTTCGGGTGTTTGGGTTTGCTGACCTATTTATTGAATTGGTGATGGCTTGTGTTCAAGGGCCTACCTTTTCTATTATTATTAATGGTAGTCCAACGGAGTTTTTTCCCTCTGCTGCTGGTCTTCGATAGGGATGCCCTCTCTCTTCGTTCCTTTTTGTTCTCTGTGCTGATGATCTATCTTGTGCTCTTCATCAGGCGGTTGGGTCGTCTGTATTGAAGCCTTACATGCCAGGGCCCCAAGGACCTGCTCTCACCCATCTTTTCTTTGCTGATGATTGCATTCTGCTTAGCCCAGCTTCTGTTCAGAATACTGCCACTTGTTCTACTATTATTCAGTCTTACTGTCGAAATTCAGGGCAGCGAGTTAATTTGCAAAAATCTATCCTCTGCTTCAGTCCATCGACCCCCCCTCACTGTAGGACTGCCATTTCTCAGTTGATAGGGATTTCCACGTTCTCTGATAGACTAACCTATCTTGGAATCCCTATTTCAGGACGGCGGCCCCGTCAGCATGATTTTGTTGATCTTGATCGACGATTTCTGCCCGCTTGGATCGTTGGTAGGTATCGAGTCTTTCTATGATGGGTCGCATTACTCTGATCCGATCTATTCTTACTTCGTTGCCTCTTTATCTGTTAGCCAATACTTTGATTCCAACAACCTGCCTTCGTCGATTGAGAGACGCTTTAGGGACTTTCTCTGGGCGTCTATGTAGGGGGGCCATGGTATTCATCTATTGGCATGGATATTGTTTGTTTGCCTATTTCTGAGGGCGGTCTTGGGATTCAGTCTTTGGTGCTCTGTCGTGGTGCTCTTATTGCGAGACATGCTTCCAGACTTCTGTTGGACCCTCATTGTCTCTGGAGTACTGTCATGCATAGTCGATATGGTGGTAGCTCTTCGAATTGCCTTTCAGATGCCCTCGAGGATGTTCCTTTTTTTGGCGTGCGATTTGCGAGGCTGTTCCTACAGTTATATTTGATATTCATTGTATGATTGGGGATGAGACTTCAGTTGAGGTTACTCAGGATGCTTGGTTAGCTGATCTCCCTCTATCTCGATGGCCGACGTTTATCAGTTCGGAAGTAGAACCCTCTTTGCATGTTTCTTCTTTGATCTCCCAGGAGACTGGGGGCTGGAATGCCTCGAGGGTGGAAAGCCTGTTTGGGACTGCGCTGGCGTATCGGATCCTCGCAATGCCTCTCCCTCATTCTGCAGGCCCGGATATTAGACTGTGGCGTCGTTCCTGTCTTCCGTGCGCTCCTACGAGGGACTTGATTGCCCGTGTCCGATCTCCGACTCAGGGCCTTGCTGATGTTGCTTGGATTTGGCGGCTCCCAGTACATCCTAGGGTTCAGCTTTTTCTGTGGAAGATCAGGTGGGATCGTCTTCCTACCTGTTCTCTTTTAGTTGACCGCGGTCTCTCTATACTGCCACTTTACCCGATATGTGGGATTCAAAAAGAGTCGATTGATCATGTTATTTTTATGTGTCCTCGGGCGTCACAGATTTGGCAGTTGACCCACTTTACCCCTTGGTTGCTGGAGGATGGTCCTACCCCGGCTTTCTTTTTTGCAAGCTATCGCTTGGCTATTCAGAGAGGTCCCCGCTCTCATGGTGTTTTATCTGTCTATTTGGCTTATCAGATATGGTTGACTCGGAACCAGATGGTCTTTGCTGAGGAGATGACCTCTCCGCACGCAGTTATTCGCAGTGCTCTCTTTCATGCCAAGGAGTACACTCACTATTATATTGGCATTCACAATGATGGGCCTGGTCACTCGGACTCCCCTGCTACTTCGGTAGCGCACCGTTCTACCGTCCTTGTCTCTTGGGAGCCCCCCCCCGGGTTACGTCAAAGTGAATTTTGATGGATCTGTCTCTGATCGTATAGCTGGATCTGGATTTGTCATTTGTGGCTCTGAGGGTCAGTTACTGGCGACGGGTGGTCATAGCTGTATTAATATATCGGTCCCAATGGTGGAGCTCCAGGCTGCTTGGGCTGGTATCTCTTATGTTGTTCATCATTTGGGCTATCACAGATTAATCATTGAGGGAGACTCTATGACGATTATCAGGTAGATTAGGCGTGATGGGGATTCTTATTCTATTCTTAATCCCATGCTCAGAGATATTCGGGTCTCTCTTCAGGCTTTTGTTCTTTTGTGATTCGTCATATTTATAGGGAAGCGAATGCTGCAGCTGATTGGGTAGCTTCTATGGTTGCCCATTATCCTGGTCAGTGGAAATGACATGCTGGTGTCCCTTATCCTATTATCTTTACTCAAATCTTGTATTCTGATAGCTCGGGTTCGACTCACACTAGAGTGGTGTGATCGCCCACTTGTAACAAAAAAAAGCCATGTATAAAGGAATCCTCGCATTCCCCTCTTCCTTCGTGTTTATTATATTCATGATATTACCAAAGCTACGTCTAACAATAAGTCAAAGTAATTTAAAGATGCCCAAAATCTTACTAAATTTCATTGTTTAGCATTATAAATGAAAGCAGAGAGGAAGACACTTAACTGTTTTCTAAAACATTAAAATTCATAAAAAGATAATTGATGTGGCTGATCAAGCCACGTTAGAGTTGACAGAGGAAGCAACTGACGGAACCCCCACCTCGGCCTTCAAGACCTCCTCGGCCTCGGCCTCCGAGGCTCCTTCGGTCTCGGCCTCCGAAGTCCCCTCGCCTCGGACCCCAAGTTTCCTCAGCCTTCAGCTGCGAGTCCCCTCGGCCTCGGACCTTAAGTTCCCTTAGCCTCGGACCACAAGTCCCCTCAGCCTCCAGCTACGAGTCCCCTCGGCCTCGGACCTCAAGTCCCCTCGGTCTCGGACCTCAAGTTCCCTCAGCCTCCAGCTGCGAATCCCCTCGGCCTCGGACCTCAAGTCCCCTCGGCCTTGGACCTTAAGTTCCCTCATCCTCCAGCTGCGAGTCCCCTCGGCCTCGGACCTCAAGTCCCCTCAGCCTCCAGCTGCGTGTCCCCTCAGCCTCAGAACTTAAGTTCCCTCAGCCTCTAGCTGCAAGTCCCTCGGCCTCGAACCTCAAGTCCCCGTGGCCTCGGATCTCAGGACCCCTCTGTCTCGAGTTGCCTGACACTACCACGTGGCCTACCAACCGTCCGCAGCTGCCACGTGACCCACTAATCGTCTGCAACTGCGCGTGGCCACTAATCGTAATGTTGCACGCCTGACACGACTAGGCCAACCTGCCACCTGTTGCATCGCGCCTGATAGGTGGCTGGTGGGGCAAGACACTCTAACATGCCCAGTATCGGTTGCGACCTGTTTCTGTCAGCTTGGCCACCTATCCACTACCGGACAATGGTACCTCGGAATTAATCATCTTCTAAAGCGAAAAGGGGATCTTCGAATAGGTATAAGAACCCACACTCACAACGATGAAAGGGATATGAACTCAAGCTCTCTAGCTATTTCTCTGCTAGTTCTTTTCTTCATGTTCCCGAGTCACTTACTTGAGCGTCGGAGGGTCCCCATCGTTGCAACCGATCTCCGGAGACTTTTTTGCAGGAGCTTCTTCGAGGAGGAGGATCTCCGTTTTCCGGCGTTAGAGGAACGTGACTTGACGGCAACAATAATGATTTTGAAAACTCATGTGCATGGTGGGTTTAGTAAAACCCATATTGAAATCTCTCATCCAATCTATTTTATTCCAAAATTATCCTTTAATCTAATTAAATCTTGAATATAATAATTATTATATGATATATTTATCTAACATACATACATACGTATTATATAAATATCGCTCCCACGGATCCATCGAATGCTGCTCCCACGTCCAGGTTAGTTTTATTCAGCCGAGGAGTTCATGACAGGCTCAACCAACCATTGATATAATGACCTTCCCCCTAGTAAATGAAGGGAAAAGTCTTTGTACACCACCATCGGTGCTGGATGGCTTGCATCTGTATTCAGTGCAGTGATTCATTGACACATAGGCTCGCACGTTTGAGGTGCAGGACCCACGAGCGAACCTTTCAGCATGGGCTCATGCACAAGCAAATCTTCGTGTCCGTGCAACTGGGGCGGTGTACAAAGACTTTCCTTTTACTTTGGGGTTGCAGTAGTAGGCTGTCCATGCCATTGAATTCCATATATATATCTATGATGTCAATACGATGACAAAATGATGTTTAGGTAGTGTTTGAAATAGGGGATAAGAGGGGATATTCAGAGGATATCCCCTCTTATTCCCAAAAGCCATAACTATAAGGGATAGCTGGAAATAAAGTTAACCAAAGAGATAATCTATGGTTAACCATGGTTAATCATGGGATATCTCCTCAGTTTATTCCCTAAGGTAGTGTTTGATAGCTTTTTAGCTATCCCTGGATAAATGTACATGATAGCATTTATCCAGGGGATAGCTGAGGGGATAAGCACCTTTTAAAATTACCACTCTGCCATCAAGGGATAACTTTAGTTATTTCTGGGTTCCCTAGGGAATAAGTCCAGGGGATAACCCATGTTTAACCATGGGTTATCCCCTCTGGTTAAACTTTTTAGCACTATCCCCTGTAGCTATAGCATTTGGGGATAAAGGAAGATATCCAGGGGATATCTCCCCTTATCTACCATATCAAACACCCTAAAAAATGAAGGAATAACTGGTTATCCCTCCAAATAAGAGTAAAAAAAAGTTATCCTATGGATTTATCTTTTTGCATTTGATATGATCAATGGGATAGCCAAGGGATATACTAAGGATAGCTAGGAAACAAATTCTATCCTATACATTTATCCATGAATAATATTTTTTCTATCAAATACTACCTTAAATAGCAACCAAATCATGTTACAGTTTGGTCGTGCATTTTTGCACCGCATATTTGGACGCAATTTGAGTAGATCTCTCACCATGCAAGCACGAGAACTCGAAGGACTGAAAACTAATGCAAGAACTATTTCTAAATTCCCATTGCTTTATACATGGAGAATAATAAGGGGGAGAAACCGAGGTTTGATTTGCTTCATTCTTTTTAAATAATATTATTTTTTATTTTCATTTTTATAAAAATAGAAAATAATTATGATGATACATTTGATGACTGAAAATAAAAATAAATTTTCAAAAATATAATTTCTAGAATTCTATAAATAAATTAAAAATATGCCACTCTTGCCATCAAAATAAAATAGAAAAATTCGCTAGAGAATTTTAAAAATACAGAATGAACTATATTTTCTTTAATTTTTTAACATGCCGTTTTAAAGATATCATTTATAATGATATAGTATAAATAATTGTTTTCTAGAGGTCAAAAAGTAAAATAAATAAATTATTTTTAAAAATAAAAATAAAAAAATTTCAAAACCAAACATAGTATAAATAATTTTAATTTAATATGATAATGCTTGTTTTTAGATATAGTAGTTTTATCTTAGTTAGATAGGATGAGTCCCAACCCACCTTAATTAGCATGTTTATATGTATATGCATATATGTGTTTGAATATGTGTGTGTCTTCTAGATAGGTATTTTTAGGTGAGGTCCGGATTGTTATTATTCTTATTTAAGATGAATATTTTATTATACCTAGTATGAAATCTTAAGAGATAATCATTGATGACTAATGTCTGTGACTAAAATATAGCATACACTGATATGACTGATCCCAACGTCGTCAGAAAAGGTAACGGCAACTACTGTCATCTTCCCACCCCGGTACCCCCTCGGGGTCGTGGGGTGGGGTCATCATTTCTTAACCCCAAGGTCCCCACCGGTCTCGGGGTGCACTGTCATTTCCCCCCCTCGCTACCCCCTCGGGGTCGGGGGTGGGGTCATCATTTCTTAACCCCGAGGCCCCCATCGGTCTCGGGGTGCACTGTCATTTCCCCCACCCCCGGGACCCCATCGGGGTCGGGGGTGGGTCATCATTTCTTAACCCCGAGGCCCCCACCGTCTCGGGATGCACTGTCATTTCCCCACCCCTGGCACCCCCTCGGGGTCGGGGGGTGGGGTCATCATTTCTTAACCCCGAGGCCCCCACCGGTCTCGGGGTGCATTGTCATTTCCCCACCCTCGGTACCCCCTCGGGGTCGGGGGGTGGGGTCATCATTTCTTAACCCCGAGGCCCTCACCGGTCTCGGGGTGCACTGTCATTTCCCCACCCCCGGTACCCCATCGAGGTCGGGGGGTGGGGTCATCATTCCTTAACCCCGAGGCGCTCACCGGTCTCGGGTGCACTGTCATTTCTCCACCCCCGGTACCCCCTCGGGGTCGGGGGGTAGGGTCATCATTCCTTGACCCGGGACCCCCTCGGGGTCGGGGTGCGTCTGCATCCCCCCACCCCCGGACCCCCTCGGGGTCGCTGGGTGGGGCCATCATGATTAGCATGCAACTCAACTGCCAAGGAAAACAACAACTATCAGGTTGCACAGTGCTCACACATGATTTTCAGTGCATGGCCATGCCTCGCCACAGCATACGATTCGGTACTCCCGTGATTGCGCCCCGTTACGGAGGGCCATGCCTCATAACGATGTTTGGTGCGTTGCATGCCCCTGTGCATGACCATGCCTCACCACAGCGTACGATTCGGTACTCCCGTGATTGCGCTCCGTTACGGAGGGCCATGCCTCATAACGATGTTTGGCGCGTTGCATGCCCCTGTGCATGACCATGCCTCGCCACAGCGTACGATTCGGTACTCCCGTGATTGCGCCCCGTTACGGAGAGCCATGCCTCATAATGGTGTTTGGCGCGTTGCATGTCCCTGTGCATCACCATGCCTCGCTACGGCATACGATTCGCTACCTCTGCAATGGTGCCCAGTCATATCAACCGGCGGCGTGCACTGAACGCCTACACAGCTACCGGACACGTATGGTATCACACGCAGCAATGGTACGATGGTGATCTTCCAAAGCTCCAAGTTAGGGTATTCGGACAGGTATAAAGGCACGTGCTCACGCTGTAAGTGGGATTTGAACTCTGATTTTTCTGAGCTTTCTTCCTCCTAGCAAAAACCCTAACCGCCTCAGCTCCTCTTGCTGGAGCGGTTCTTTGTCTGAGCCCAAGCGACTGACTTGATCGTCAGAGGGTCCCCACCGGCGCCACCGGTCTCCGGAGACTTTTTTTGCAGGACTTCGAGGTGAAGGACGTCCGTCTTCCCCGATGTTTGAGGAAGGTGGCTTGGCGCCATCATACACTAAGCTAACGTTTAGACCGTCATGATATTCTTTTACTTGCATCGATCTCATGTATGCTTCATCTACATTACTTACATTCTATGCGACAAGTAAGCTGATCAAGAGAGTTAAATAACCTTAAGGTTCTCACTATCAATAGTTCTGTTTATTTATTGTTGCCGTTGGGATCCATCCTCCGACTCGGGCGCAGTCGATCTCCAGGGGCAAATCTACACACAAGTCCTCACGCGAGAGGCGTTGGGGGTAGCCCTCCGCGGAAGACCCTCCGACGCTCAAGTCAGTGGAAGGAAATCGGCGATCAATCAGAAATGGTGAGGTGGATCTCTCCGGGGAGTCTCTCTGGGGGCGGCCAATCGGGAGCTCTAGAGGGTGAGAGCACCGACGAGCAGCCGGGGAGAGTGGGAGAGTAGGAGTGAGGGTGTGAGCACGCGTACCTGAGGGAATCTGTGAGTGTCATATTTATAGGCTGTCACCTGGATCTTGAGCGCCTTCTGGAAGGTTCATAGGTTGTTAGGATACGGGGATGGATCGAATCGGGCCGTTGTGGGGCTGTTGGGGATCCATATCTTGTCTGTTAGGGGATCGACGGCTAGGAGAGCTCCTTGATGGCTTGAGATCTGGTAGGTGTGTAGGTCTCGGGTAGCCATGATAGGTTCTAGACCACTTCTCAACATGATTCCTTGCCTAGGATGTGTTACGGTGGGCTTAGGCTCTCCCGCGTCAGGTTCCACAGAGGTGAGTATCGGATCGTGGATCGCTCAGTGAAGCCGGGCCATGGAGGCTCGGGGGGAAACAAGCTACAGGAAGCTCGGGAGGGCTGAGCTATGGGAGCTCGGGAGAGCAGAGCTATGGGAGCTCGGGGAGACGAGCCATGGAAGCTCGGGAGAGACGAGCCATGGGAGCTCGGGGGAGACGAGCCATGGGAGCTCGGGAGAGGCGAGCTATGGGAGCTCAGGGAGCCGAGCTATGGGAGCTCGGGAGAGCCGAGCCATGGAAGCTCGGGGGAGACGAGCCATGGAAGCTCGGGAGAGCCGAGCGATGGGAGCTCGGGAGAGCCGAGCTATGGAAGCTCGGGGAAGACGAGCCATGGAAGCTCGGGAGAACCGAGCCATGAAAGCTCGGAAGAACCGAGCTATGGAAGCTCGGGGATATCTTGGCGGGCGAAGGAAGGGGGTCGGTCTTAGCCTCCTCGCATGGATATTGATGCAATGACGATTTTACCCCCCAACATTTATAATTTATAAAAAATTATAAAAAAGTACTCATCAAATCTTATAATTCTTTTTTATTTTTAAATAATAAAAATACTAATTATTTGGTTTTATTTTAAGGGTTCCAAATATTTTAATTAGTTATATACGTATTGGTGCACTAAAAAAATTGAATTTCATGGGCTAAGGTAGTAAAAGAGATGTTTCTAGCAAACGATGGCACTACTCTCTTCTTCTGCAAGCTTTTATGGAAGTGCTCTAAACATAAAATTACTGTGCGAAGCCAATTATACAGCTGACTGGATAGCTATTTTGTTGCCCATCACCCTGATTTCTGAAGCGGAAAGCAGGAAGAACAATCTTGTTTTATGATATTTTGAGTTTGATTCGCATTGAAATGGTGTGACCATTCATCCGTACAAAAACAAATAAAGTCACGTGCAGTGAGAAGATAAAGGAAACGTAATTCTGGTGTAAGCCTTAGTGCAGAGGATCTATGCTCCGTTGCAATAGTAGGGTTGCCGATACTGTTACGAAGGCCGCTACTATCGTGGGCCAAGATGACAGCCTCCTTCCTGAAAAAGATGGCTTCAATGAGAAAAAACGGAGAAGATAACAATGAAAGAGGTAATGGCTTCATGAAGGCGGCCTCGAAGTGGGGATCGAGAATTGCAAGTAAAACCCTTCGTGATTTGTTCATATTTTTAAATAAATAATAAAGGAGTGCAACGTGACAAAACCTTTGATGCACCGGGCTGTCAGGACTTTCTGCGATAAGGCTTTAGTCTGACTTGAATACGGGCTATGTTTAAGTAAGGGATACGTCTTCCTGCACCGTGCATGGCGCAGGAGCGCAAAAAATTGCCTTTGGCGGATGTGATGCGCATGCATGCTAATCATTATGCACGGTGCATATGACTTACATCATGTATAATGCACAAAATCAACTCTGATTTAGTCTACCTAGAACTTAATCCAGCCCATTATGGTATTGTCATGCTTAAAACCGAAGAAAGGAAGAAGGGTTGGGAAGGGTAGCCGGGGACTAAGGGGCCGATGGGGAGCCGAGGGCCAACTGAGCTGACGGAGGGAGTCGAAGGAGAGGGGGGGGGCGGCAGAGGGGAAGGCATGCTGCATGCCAGTTTAGCGCGGGAAGGGCACACGCGCACGCATGTCATTGGAATCAAAGTTGTCAATTTCGTTCCATTTCGATAGCTTATCAGAAAAGATAAGTACTATGTTTCGTTTCGGAAGATTTTTTGACTGTTTCAGTGCGTTTCGGCGTATTTCGATCATTTTCGACCGTTTCGATATGTTTCGGTCGTTTCGATAAATATGTTTTGAAAACCAATTTATGAATTATTAAACCTTTTAGAACCATTTTAAAAAATATATATATAATATCAAAAAAAAATCCTAGTTACCTATCCTCATTTTAATATATATAGATAGATATATTATATATATATATATATAATAATAACAAAAAAATTTCTAGTTACCTTATCCCCACGGTCGCATCTCTTAAAACTCAAACTCTTATTTTATATTGTTATTATTATTTAGAAGAATATGAATTATGAATAAATTTTTCATTATATAATATATATATATATTCAAACTCTTAAAAACTTAAACTTTTTATTTTTATGTTGTTATTATTATTATAAAGAATATGAATTATGAATAAATTTTTCATTATATATATATATTCTGAAACGAAGCACCGAAACGGTCCGATACCGATATATTTCGTTTCATAAGCTAAACCAAAACATAATCCGAAATGAAATTGACAACCTTGATTGGAATGCATACGCTAGCGATGCATATGAGTGCATCGCTGATCGACGATGC
Organism: Calamus simplicifolius; assembly: GCA_900491605.1. Taxonomy (NCBI): domain Eukaryota; kingdom Viridiplantae; phylum Streptophyta; class Magnoliopsida; order Arecales; family Arecaceae; genus Calamus; species Calamus simplicifolius. The sequence goes on along the minus strand of UESW01004238.1, from coordinate 598,630 downwards.
TTGACGTGTCGCTGGAACATGCCCGCGTTGCTAATTAGCGATGCCATCGTCGCGCCGTTAATTAATAATACCTATTTTTGGCATTACTAATTAGCGACTACTTAGCGATGATATTTTTGTTGCTAATTTTATTCGTTGTTAATTATCATTAAATTTTTTTCTGTATCACTGTTGCGTTACTGTTTAATAATAATATTTTATCGTATCGCTAAAACCAAATATTCTTGCAGTGAAGAAATATCAACAAAACTTGAATTAAATTTAATTTTGAATACTAACTAATAATTTTCCAACTAACATGCAAATAAATGATAAAGAAATGACTTTTATCATACCGTCATAAATATTCAGGGGTAGTGTAGAATATCTGTTGAAAAATATATATTGAGGTTACATGTGGTTGTAGTTGCTGCATCCATCACTATCCTTTTAGTGTCTAGTTTAGTGGTTTTGTAGGATAAAAATCTCATATTTGTTTATCTACAAGTAATGTGCAACTATATTTGTTTATGATGGGGCCAGTAAATCTCATGGATAATGGTGATGCACTCAGATTAGACTCCTAGTTAGCCACCCAAGTCAGCCTTTTTTTCGCCAGCTTCAGCCTCGGCCAAACATACCTCGGCCAGCCTCAGCCTCGGCCAATATACGTCGGCTAGCTTCAGCCTCGGCCAATCACCTCGGCCAGCCTCAGCCTCGGCCAATATACCTCGACCAGCTTCAGCCTCAGCCAGCTTCAGCCTCGGCCAGCTTCAGCCCCGGCCAGCCTCAGCCTTGGCCAGCTTCAGCCTCGGCCAATCGGCCTCATCAACCACCCAAGCAGTTCCCCAGCAACCACATTATGGGGTCCACGTGCTTGGCTCCATTGCTGTTCGCACAGGACAGCAGACGTGCGACGTGAGAGATACATCTAGCAAGCGCCGTAATGGCCACTCATGCCCTGCAAGCCTACAACAATCTGCAGCAACCATCCAAATCAAGTGGCCATCCACTCTGACGGAACCTGACCCATCAACTATGCAGCCACCCATATTTGACGGGACATGGCCTGTACTTCTGACAAATCACATGGAGGCTAGCCCACTGCGCTACCCCCATCATCAATGCTCTGACAAGTGATCATGCCCCAAGGCTAGCAGGCTCTAAGCATCTATAAAATGGGTAAGAGGGACCCCCGACCAGGTAACTAAGAACTGAGAACTCATCCCACTTCAAAATGCTCATTCTTGCTCACAAAGAGCTCTTCTCTGAGCCTCTCTCTCTTTCTCTTTCGAGCTTCCTCAAGCTCACGACTGTTGCTCAGAGCACTGACTTGAGCGTCGGAAGGTCCCTCCGGAATCTCTGGCTCCCGGGACTTGTTTGCAGGCCCCCCAGGAGCAAGGATCTCGCCGGAGGATCCCGGGCCCACTGGAGGAGGCGACCGGACGCTCGCAGACGTTCGAGGACGGTGATTTGGCGTCAACAGATTGGTGCACCAGGTAGGGGAGGGTCAGCGATGCTGGTTTGCAGATCCTTATCCCCTTTTTATCAAAATGATGGATCGTGAAGATGGTGACGAGAAGAATCGGAGAAGCTTTCACCAGTTATGTTGGGGGGCACCTTCAATGAACTGAGCAAAAGCTTCAGAGGCAACATCTCATAACCACGCAGCAGCGAGCAAAAGCTTCCACTCTCTCTTTGCTCACTGCCCAAGCCATCCAGCATCCATCCGGTGAGAGAACTCCCCAGCATGAGGTCCACCTCATCAAGCTCATCAGTGACTTAAAGCTCAGAGAGCCATCACTCGCCGCCCAAGCGGCCTACTCCTACGAACTGCGGCGCAGAGGAAGGGCCAAATAAGGGTAGTGGCACCTCCAGCTCCCATGTCCAAGCTTCCTCCCAGCTACCTTCGGGCACCTTCATCCTTCTCTAGAGCTAGCTTAGGAGATAAGAAGGTCAAGACAAGGAGCTCCCAACTCCCGTTTCCATGCTTTCGGAAGGCCTTCTTAGCCCTAGTTGCTTCCGGACTCTGCGATGCCAGGACTGGCCCTGTCCCGGTGTCACCAGACCCATCTAAACCCCACCATGCCTCTACCAGCTCCCGTCGGCCTTGGAAGGCCTCCACCCAGCCCCAGTCTTCACTGCCAGCTCCCGTCAGCCTCGGAAGGCCTCCATCTCCTGCTCCCCTCGACCATGCAGCCTATCGAGCCCCCCTCGCCTCAACGGCCCACCTCCGCCTCGGCCTCAGCCCTCTGGCCTATTTCTTTGGGGGGCAGACCACCAGCGGACTGAAGTATCCAAATCAGCAGAAGGAAACAGGGGTGTTACAAAAGCTAAGTACGCTGCACTTAAGACAATATTTCTTTTATTGATACTTAAAAACGTCATGCAGGGAAGACCGACTCTGCATCAGCATTCAAGACCAACCTCGCATTAGCGTTCAAAAGCCCGATGTACCATCGGCACCAAAGACCGGTGTACCACCAGATCTAAAAAGCCCGATGTACCATCGGCACTCAAGCCCAACTCCGGTCGGCACTCAAAGCCCGATGTACATCGGCACTCAAGCCCGAAGCTAGCTTGGCATTAAAGGCACCTGACGACTCTTAAATCTCAGGTCACCCTCTTGGGTTAAAAAGGCACCTGATGACTCTCAACTCTCTGGTCACCCTCCGGGGTTAAAAAGGAACCTGAGGACTCTCAACTCTCAGGTCACCCTCTGGGGTTAAAAAGGCACCTGACGACTCTCAACTCTCAGATCACCCTTCGGGGTTAAAGGCTCTCGAGCATGGTCCCATCTCAGCGACTCTCGGGTCACCCCCAGGGTTCAAAAGGCTCTCGACGGCCTCAACTTTGCCTAAGCGGCTTCTGCTGGGCCTGGTGTGGTGCTATCAAGGCCCAGGTGGGCTAACTTGTATTGGGCTGGGTTTGAGTCCAAGGGTTGAGATTAAATCAAGTCACGGGTGTACACGGGCTTGGGGATTAGTTTAATCTCATTGGGTTTAGTCCATGGGAGTTTTTTTGTTGAGTCTGGGCCTGGCCCACTTCGTGGATGTATTTAAACCCTAGTCTCTAGGGTTTGGATGAAATAGAGAACATATTCTTTTCTCCCAAAAATTCCCTTCTCTCATCATAGGGCGGCAGCCCTTTCTTTCTCCTCCCCATCTTCCTTATTTTCAAGAAGTAAACCTAACAGGATTAGAAATCCTTAATTCTAGTTCTTGTTGAACGGGGAATCTCATTGCTATTCATCAAGGTCTAAACCTAACAGGATTGGAAATCCTTAGTTCTAGTTCTTGTTGAACGGGGAATCCCATTGCTATTCATCAAGGTCTAAACCTAACAGGATTAGAATCCTTAGTTCTAGTTCTTGTTCAACTGGGAATCCCATTGCTATTCATCGAGGTCTAAACCCTAACAAGTGGTATCAGAGCCTGGTTCAAGGAGTAATCTGGAGGCCTTCAAGGAGTTGAAATAATTTCAACAAAATCTCGTCAAGGTATGTTGGCCCAGATGGCAACCCAAGAGGGGGGGGTGAATTGGGTTCTTAAAAATTTAAGCCCTTTTTAACTTTAGTTGATTAGTTAGCAAGATGTGCAAGTGAGATTAACTAATAAGTAAAGAACAAGCAGTTAACAAAGAGAGATAGAGATAGAGAAAATTAAGCACTGCAAACACAAGATATTTTTATAGTGGTTCGGTGCAACCAACACCTACGTCCACTCCCAAGACTCACTTGGGTCTACACTATAATCTCTCTAGATTACAGCCGAGTTGTTTTACAAGTTCACAACTCAAACTTGTTGTTTTTCCGGGATCACAACGAACCCAGCCGATTTTACACGGGCTCACCGGCACCAAACCCAAACACAAGCTATACCTAGCTTGTACCGAGGTTTAACAACCTCCTCTAGTTTAATCCCTCAGATTAAACTAGACACAAACAAATAAAATGAGTTTAATTACAAGCAGCTCCTTTTTGAGCAGATATTTCAAAATAGAAATCGAGTTTAGAAAAGCCTGAATATTTAGAGCTTGAGAGCTGGCTTGGCTTCTTTGGTTTCCTTCCTTCAACTCCTCTTGTTGTTGAATCAGGCCTCAGCACCGATTCTTCACAGATTTGAGCTTTGGAGTTGGGTTGAAGCTTTTTCTCCCTTTTTCTTGAATGTGGAAGATCTTTGATTTGCTCTTGAAAGCGTTGGGATCTCCTCTTGAATCTTTTGTAGAAGGTAGCTCTGGAGTGCACGAATCTCACTCTTGGATTTTACTCCTTTTGAATCTCTCTTCGTTGAGCTAAAAGATTTTTCCAAAATGCTCTGTTTTTCCCTCTTTTCAAATGATATTCTTTTCTCTTTTTGATTTTCTCTCTATGTTTGATTTGTAAAGCACTCCTCTATTTATAGAATCTGCAAAGATATAACCGTTAGACACAGTAAAATAGCCGTTGATTCAAAATATTACCGTTGGAGCTGATGTGTCAACTCAAAAATTACCGCCCAGATTTCGGGGAGTCGGCTCGGGTACTGTGCGAGTCGGCTCGAGCAATCGAATCCAGAACGCACCAAAAAGTGGGTCTCCAGGGGTCGACTCGTGAAAATCTGGGAGTCGACTCTTGACTTTCAGGAGTCGACTCGCGAAGAGCTGGGAGTCGACTCGAGAAGCACTCAAAAATGAGTCTTTCTGCCGTCTGAGTCGAGTCGGCTCGCACAGTCACGAGTCGGCTCGAGAAAGTTCAGGGGTCGACTCGGAAACTCTCGAGTCGGCTCGGGACTGATACAAAAATCAGAGAACATTCTGATTTGCTTTGAAAATCATCCCAACCAACTTTGAAATATAAATATGACTTGAATAATGTTGATTTAACAGTAATGCTCAATTTCAAAGTATTTTCATTAATTCATTGATCTTTAAAAGAGTGGTATAAAAAATCATTTTTGAATTCAAAAGTATAGCTCACTGAAACATATATTCAATTGATTCAAAAACTCATTACACATTAACAGTTCATAGTTTCCAATTTGAAATTGCTCATAGTAAGAATATTTCATTGATTGACTTAACATGTTCATAGCCTTTTAGAAAGTAAAGTAATGTCTTTTGGAAATCATCAAAATCAATAAGTTGGGGCAATTATGTTTCAATAATTTCTCAACAATCTCCCCCTTTTTGATGATGACAAAAACATTGAGTATATGCATTATAACATTGAAAGATTTATGATATCAAAATCAGCTTTTGTGTTCATGGAAAAGCTCCCCCTCAATGAGGTAGCTCCCCCTAAGAACTACAATTCAAAAAGGATTTTTAAATTTAAAAAAACTTAAGCCAAATAACCTTTTTCTTATTTAATTCTCTCCCCCTTATTTAATTAGGGCAATTAAAAAGATGATGCAATATACGATTAATTCAGTATAAATCTCTCCCCCTTTTTGTAATCAACAAAAAGGTTGAAATGCATCAGAGCATCAACATGGTTAATTCATTCGAATTCATTCAGCATTTAAGTTATCAATTGAGTATTGAGATATTCAAAATTATATCAGATTAAACATAAGCATTCAAAGATATTCAAATGTACTCATAATTGAAATGAACATAACTTTTCTCATTACTTTAAAAGTACATCAAAATGTAATACAAGCTTATGGAATCAAATTTAAACTAACTTAGATTCATCAAAGTTCAAAAACATTCATATTAGAGCAAAATTTCCTAGGTACAATCTAGGAAGGAAATTTAGAGATACAACTAAATAAGTATTAAGTTCATTTGACACGCTTGAATATCAAACTTTTTAAGTGTCCAATCATCTCCATGATATCATCCTTTTGAGATTTGTTAAAATCATTCATGGTTACTTGAATTTGATCAACTGCTGCATCAATATCTCTTCGTAACTGATTGGTTCTATCAAGATATACATTGGATCCATCGGCTATCCCTTGAAGTCTTTCAAAGATATTCTTAAGCTCGGCATTGAGAGAATCCACATGAGTACCAATAGAGAATGAAAATAAGTCAAGCCTTGAAATGATATTTTCCTTTAATTCTTTAAAGTCTTCTCTTAATTGACCAATTTCATCTTTTCTTTGATTATCAAACTCAGCAAACATAGATCTAAGTTGACATAGCTGCTCATCTGAAAATCTCACAGAAGTAGATGAAGCCTGAGGTGGAGGAGAATAATGCATGCTAGGTCCAGCCTCAGATGGTCCAGCAACAGAAGGTCCAACCTCGACCTCAGCTCCAATGTCCTCAACTCTGTCCTCAGCAGCTCTAATATCATCTTGACCTTTTCTTATCCAATTACCATTAACTTTCTTGAAGCCCATGCGGTGAATAGTGGCCAGTGAATAGTAGTCGGTATGTCTCAAATTCTTCTTGGGCTCACTATCACTAAAAATAATTCCTTGGCTTCTGAATAACTGAGTTAAGATCATGCCATAGGGAAGACAAGATTTCCTCTTACTTCCACAATCAGCTATATACCATAAAATCATGATGGGTAAGTTGATTGGCTTCCCTGAAACTACAGCATCCATGAAAAATATATCCCTCTCAGATAAGTAGTCAAACCGGCCTGTCTTAGGGAATAGAATTCTGCTGCAAATGTTGTGTAGCAATCTTAAGTCCAGTGGCAGCTGACTGGCGAAAACTTCTTCAAATCCCTCAAAGTTTCTATTCAATAATCTGGTGAGGGCAGGAGACCTATCCTCTGGTTCAAAGGTGGAGGGTCCTGATAGGGGTAAGTCCAATAGCTTAGAAAGAATGATGGCAGACATTCAAACAAACTCCTCTGACAGTACTGACCAATCCATTGTCTCCTCTAGATAAATTTCTATAAAACTCTTTCACCAGTGCAGGGTATGTAGGACAGTCTAGGGAGCATATTTTCTCAAACCCCATTTCTCTCAACTGTGAACCTACAAGTAATCCCTCTCTCTCAAACAAATCGAAATCAAACTTCCTTCCAGTGGTAATGACTCTACTTGCAAAAAGGTCTACCTGAGGAGTAGAGACAGTAGGAGCAGGTGTATCATCCGAAGAGGAAGTAGGCGAAGATTCCGAAGTCGGCTCGCGGACGGGTCGACGCACGGTCTTCTTCCTTTTCATCCCGGCACGGCTACTACTGACACCACGGGTTTTGGGGGCCATTGATTTGATTGGAGTGAATAATCGGAAGTATTTGGAAGATTTGGAGGGTTTGGGAGATTTTTGTAGAGAGAAACGAAGGATTAGAAAGTTAGAAATGACCGTCGGGTCGACTCGTGCCCTAAATATTCAACCTGGGACCACGTCGAGTCGACTCGCGCATTTCCTCGAGTCGGCTCGCCTAAATCACAGAGAAAAATCGAACTCGAGTCGACTCGCTCATACCAGGAGTCGGCTCCCAAGTTTCAGAGAAACTCGAGTCGACTCCGGTACACACCGAGTCGGCTCGAGACCATTTCAGAACAAAAATTGAAAATTTTCTGAATGCTTGAAATGATTCCGGATTTGATTTTGTGTATGATTCATAATCATTGAGTCTTGATAAATCATTTTGATATGAATTCTAGATACTATTTCCTTAAGATTTTGAGGAATTGAAAGAATTCTAGATGCATTTCCTTAATATTCAAAATTTATTCAAAAGGATTACAAATTCCTAATTCTCCTCTAAGATATTCAAACCTTTCTTCACTTAGGGGTTTTGTTAAGATGTCAGCTAATTGTTCTTCAGTGTTTACATAATCTAAACAAATTTCATCATTAGCTACATGTTCTCTTATAAAATGATATCTAATTTCTATGTGCTTTGTCCTTGAGTGTTGAATTGGATTTTTCGTTAAATTGATTGCGCTAGTATTATCACATTTTATGGGTGTCTTATTAAGTTTGATACCATAGTCCTCAAGTTGTCGCTTAATCCATAGGATTTGCGCACAGCAACTTCCAGCTGCTACATATTCAGCTTCAGTAGTTGATAATGCAACTGAATTTTGCTTTTTGCTAAACCATGTGATTAAGTTACTGCCTAAGAAATGGCATGCACCACTTGTGCTTTTTCTATCAATTTTACATCCGGCATAATCAGAATCTGAATATGCAATTAGGTTTAATGTGGAGTCTCTAGAATACCATAAACCTACATTTTTAGTTCCATTTAGATATCTTAATATTCTTTTAACAGCTATTAAATGTGATTCTTTAGGTTCAGCTTGAAATCTAGCACACAAACATACTGCAAACATTATAT